>BPLR01018216.1:0-104468 GCA_021605095.1 Caerostris extrusa | reverse complement strand
TCTTATGAAAATTTTTGTGCATATTTGGTAGGTCTGCGAATCGGTCTGATAAGGGTGGCCCACCCCTAAATATTTTTTTAAAAATTTCTTTGGCAAACCAATGTAGTGGCAACAATGTAGTGTTAAAATTACCATTGAGGAAGGCGCCAATCTTGCAACCCTGAATTTTCTTCAATTTCCTTTTTAGGGTTGCACATGTACCAGAGGGAATTCATTTTTTTCGAACAATATAATGACTATTTTATTGCTATTTCGATAATTAATTGCAGAATTCTTATTTACACTAATTTCATTGTTGGAGTAAAAAGTTTGTTTCCACCACAGACAGAAAGATATACCACAATAAAAGGATGGCGCCGTGTCTCGATGCCTGTACTACATAACTGTAAAATTCTCATGTTCTGAATATTATTGTTTATGTACTACTTTAAATTTTGTGAAAATTATATTGTATGAAATTTATATTATTTCTATGAGAAATAAATCAAATGTATTAAGTATTACCTGATTTGATTATCAATATTTTTTTTTTATTTTCTAAGTTTGAATTTGAATTGAATAAAAATATATTGAATGAAAAGTTGTGAATCAAAACATTGAACTTTTTCTATGCTTAAAGTTTGTCAACATGTGTTGTATTTGATTAAGAATTCTAAAAAAATGAAATGTGATCTAACAAGATAATATAATATAGACAATATAATTTTAAAGAAAGATGATGAATTTTAAGGATTTTTAGAAAAGGTGAAAATGAAGTAAACTCTGCAATTATTTGATATAATGATAACATTAAAATTTTATAAAAGGTATTATAATAGTTGCAAGTTGAAAATCAAGGACATTTTTATTTTAAAAACTTTTGTTATTTGAAAAACAAAAAATTTGAGTTATAAATTTGAGTGATTTGAATATTGTCGAAGAAAAATTGATAAATGGTACTTTTAAGTTGGAAGTTATTTAAAGAAAACAAAACAAATAAATAAGTGTTTATATTAATAAAGGAGAATTTAAAGCTCAATAACATTTTTATGTATGTACATTTGTTTTTATTTATATTTAAAGTTGGTTTTAATTATTTCTTATTTGAATTTTTATGCATTTTTGTATTCATTCAAAACATCACAATAAAAATATTTCTGTTCTAAATGCTTTGAAACTTCATGTAAAGTTTTCTTTAAATGTATGAAAGGAATAGAACATGGAAATTAACCTAAATTCATAAATTATTTTTATTTTAGTTTTTAAACTAAAAATTTTTGTAAATTTGTAAAAAAAGTTTGTGTCGACAAACTTTAAGCATACAAAAATGTATAAATAATTGAGATATAAATTTGAAAACAGTATATTACCTACATAAGGATATTTCCAGCATAAAAATACTTGCAAAGGAAAAAAAAAAACTATTCATGTTTTATTTATTTTGAATTATAAAATTTTGCAACAATATCACATTTTTTGCAATGTTTATCCATATTTTAAAAAAGAATAAACTGTATAAAGAATAAGTTAAAGTTGATATTTTTATGTGAAATTCAAGGTTTTGAATATATTTAATCAAAACACTTGCAAAAGGCTAAATATTTTAAATTCAGGTCATTTCATATTAAAAAGCCTTTGCAAATAGCAGGAAGTTGTAAAAAAAAAAAGTTGTCGAGCAAATTTTAACTTTTTCAAAACAAAGCTCAGAAAATATTTTACAGCTTTTAAGGAAAAACAAAACTATATTTTTAAATAAATAAGACTATGAACTTGATAATTCAATGGCATTTTAATATATTTACAACATTTTTAAAAGTAATATATCTAATTAAAAGTTTTTTTTTAGCTTTTTTCTCAGAATGAATTTTTATGCTTTTTGTTTTCATGTGAAACACCATAACACAAGTAATTTGATCCAAATGCTACAAAACTTTTTGTATTTATGTTTTTCATAAATATTTACAGGAATAGACCTCTGAAATGATTATAGCTACATAAATATTTTTATTTCAATTGTTAAATCTTGGAATTACATGCAAATTTTGGAAGAATTTTGTTGACAGCATTTAAACTAGCACAAAATAATAAATAATAAAAGATATAAATTTACCAGAGATCTATTCACTGTAAAATGTTAGTACAAACAAATACAAACTTAGAAATTTAAAAAATATTGATTTGATTTCAGGTTTTTTAACAGTATCAATTTTTGGCCATTTTTACCCTATTTTAGCATAAAAATTTAAAAAATAATAATTAAATTTTTATGTGAAATCGATGGTTTTTTAGATACATTCAATCCAAAAAAATGTGTACAAAGATAAAAAATTTCAAAAATTCCTTCGAAGATGTTCGTGTACCTTAAACGATCGTTTGCATTTGTATTTTATTGTGAATTTTTTTTTAAAGTCTTTTCTTATTATATCCCGATTTTATTTTAATTGTATTGTATTTTTTCAATTATCATTTTCAGTAAACGACCACCAAAAAAATCTAACCTCAGAACTCGTGTTTCACCCATGGGCAGCTGTATGTTGCATGCTTCACGTGTTCAAAACCATCGAATTTATTTATTTCGACGAAAGACAGACTAACAAGAAATATTGTTCATTTCTTAGTTAAATGAAAGTAATGATTATTAAAAATATATTACGTAAAATAATTATAAAACAGTCTTAAAAAAATCCAACATTATCACCTCATTCATTAAATTAATAAAAATTAAACAATTTCTATTCGTTGAAACTTAATTTGATCTTTTCATCATTCTTTACCAATCACTTCCTTAACAATACCAATTATAGTATCTAATAATTGAACGAAATACAAGAAAGCCACAGCAACGCGTGGCACACATACTAGTATATATATATATATATGCATGCATACTCATAAATAGATGTACACTCATGTCCATAAATTAAGGATAATTCAAAATCACACAGAAATTGAACTCTAAAATAAAAATATCACCTGTAGAATTTTCACACACATCTTGAAGAAGAATATACAAATTACAGGAAACCACCAGATGGCGCGGATAGTACGTCACAATGACGAGTGTAAGAGAGGGGTATATGAGGAATGCTGGCAAAGAAGTAAAATTGTTCATATGCGCTTTAAAAGCATTTCAGTGCAATAACCGCATAGTTATAGCACAAAGGAAGCATTTGGATGATTTTTTACGTGGTAGAATTATCGGACAACTGGAATGTGGACATACCCAGCTGGAAGTATCCGAGGAACTTGGAATCGCCCAGAGTGTCATCTCCAGGCTTTGGCAACGATTCCAATATGATGGTAATGTGAGTAGATGTTACAGCACAGGTCGCCCCCGAGTTACAACGCCGAATGAGGACCTGTATTTAGCAGTTACTGCCAAAAGAAACAGACAGAGCACAGCATCAGACCTGTCTCGTCAGCTCTCTTCAGCTACCGGTACGACAGTTTCAAGGCAGACCGTGTACAGACACTTAGGGGCACATTGGTCTATATGCTCGTAGGCCTGTCAGATGTGTTCCACTTTCTGCAATCACTGTCGTCTGCGATTAACCTGGAGTAGAGAGCATGCATTGTGGACACCGCAACAGTGGTCTTGTGTGATGTTTTCCGACGAGTCCAGGTTTAGTTTACAGTCTGATTCTCGCCGGACTTTCATGTGGAGAGCGCCAGGTACTCGTTACCACCAAGAGAACACAATTGAATGACACCGTTATGGTGGTGCAGGATGGCTCGTTTGGGGAGGAATTATTCTTGGTTCCAGAACTGACCTGCATGTTCAGAGTGTAACGATGACAGGCCACATCTATCGGGATGTCATTCTGAAACAACATGTACGTTTGTTTCGGGGCGCCATGAGTGCTGAATTTATGTTTATGGATGACAACGCCCGCCCTCACCGTGCAAACATTGTAGACGAACCTTAATTGGAGGATATCACTCGTATGGATTGGCCAGCATACTCACCGGGCTTGAATCCAATAGAGCATGTGTGGGATATGCTTGGCCGACGAATTGCAGCCCCGTCAACCCCCTCCCACCTGTCAACCGGAACTTCGGAGGGCATTGCTTGATGAGTGGTGTAATATTCCCCAAGAGCAGATTGATAATTTGATACTCAACATGCCTAGGCGTTGTAAGGTCTGTATTGCATCGACCGGGAGACATACTCCATATTAACCATCATACTAACCATGTTATACCGTTTTTTGTAAATAGGTTCTTTTTTGACATTTGCTCCAGGGAGTAAAAAATCGCAATTTTTATTAATTATGTCAAACATATAGCATCTTTTTTGCTCTTTACCTTTTGTTTAATAAATGAGCTTTACAAATAAGTCAAATTTGTTTTGCTTCTGTCTCTTTCTTTGCCTGAACTTCATTATACTTAATTTATGGACATGAATGTACTTATGCACATATATACACGCATTCAAACATACACTTATACATTTACATTCGCTTAATATAATATATGTACGCGTATACATGCACATACTTACACATTTTCATACATATACACATATAGTCACTCAAAAATGTATTGGGACACTTGGCATGCTATATATTGAAAGTTAATTGTAGATATATTAATGACATAAAAAACAAAACAAAATTAATCAATAAATGTTTTAACGTTTAGTATAAAATATACAAAGGAATTTTTTTTTTTTTTTACTATTTTAGAAGTACAATTTGATTAAACCTTTTAAATAAAATTTAAACGCAAACGTTTGTCAAAAAAAATATTCAGACGATTTTGAGATGAGAAATTTAAGTATATAGCTTATGAATAAAATTTACTTCATTAACACTTCTTTGAACTATAATTTTAGACATAAATATCGGCAGTAAATGTTGCTTATAGAGCAATGTGAGAGAAATAAAGATATTTCACTTGATGTGCGAAATCTGCTAATAAATCATTGGAAAATAGAACATCAGTTCATTGTATAGGAAAAATCTTGAAAGCTTAGTATGTCTACTGTTTTTAATATTATTCGCAGGTCAAAAAATAAATAGTGTTAAAAACAAGCAAAAAGTCAGGGGGACGTCCAAGGACATTTAGTGAACTTGAAGAGAGGTGGATTGTGTGACAATTTCATATTAATCCAAGAACTAACTCAGTAAACTCTGTAACTCTGAAATATAAAAGTAGGTTCCGAAAATCGGTGAATCCTAAAACCATAAGAAAAATTTTAAGAAAAAAATAAGTATCATGGTAGAGCACGTTGGAGAAAGCAAATCGAAAAGCTGCACCTTCATTTGTTAAAATGTACGTAAATTGCCATTTTTGTAGATGATAGAAAATATAACATTTTTTTGATCGTATGGCAAGCGAAAAGTTTGAGCACACCAAATACAGAATTTTTATGAAAAATTTGTTTCCTACTGTAAATTAGGGAGGTGACAACCAATTAGTCGTGAGTTGTATGGGGCTTGTTGGCCGAGTGCCTAGCGTTCTGGTGCTCGATCCCACCAGAATCGGGTTCGAATCACAGTGGTGCCATGGATGTTTGTAGTGGTTCTGAATCCACTTTAAGCCGTAGGTCCCGGTCTCATATGATCGTAGAGCGTTACAAAGCCCAATTAGTCTTCTAACCCACATCATTTCCAAACTGTAAAGGGGCAACTCAGTTCTAGGCACAGTCACGTGGTGGGGTGGGGTATAGTCTTCAGTTGTATTACAAGCTCTAGTGTGGGGAACTTTATAGATGATACAATGAATAAATATGTTTACCTTGGAATTCTCAAGCGAATTTTAAAGCATAATGCGAACAACTTGGGAATCTCATGACATTTTTTAAATTGTGCCAGGATAAAACTTAAAACATGTTGCTGATATTTGCAGCATATGGGTCCTCTACCTCTGTCTTAATGTGGTTAAGACAGCTGTACAGAGTCCAGATCTTAATTCAACTGAACATGTGTGCCATTGTTATTTGCAGAAAAAAAGAAACAATAGATAATATTTCTAACAAGCAAAAGTTAAGAAAACGTCTGATAGAAGACTGGTTCAAAATCATCAGATCATTTTGCGCAAAATTGATTAAATCCATGCAAAATCCCTTCAGAGATGTCAAAGCGTAAAGGTGACCCAATAAGCGATTACCTATCAAGTTCATATTTTTTTCTTAATTTATTGGACAACGTACCCATACTTTTGAGCAAATTTTCTGATTTGATTTCTGTTACTTTGAATTGTAATCATAATTGCGTTAATATATGAATTTTGTTTGAGTTACTATGATTTTCATTTATCAAAATGGGATATACTTCTTTTTTTGTTCATTTGTATATTCAAGTTATGTATTATGATAAAACCTGTGAACTTGTATTGCGTCCCAATACTTTTTGAGTGACTGTATAAAGATCATTCGGATAGACGCACACATATAGGACGGCACACACACACACACACACACACACACACACACACGGATAGACGCACTCATATATCGATCCAACACGGATAGACGCACACATATATACCTAGCACATTTGAATACATATGGAAGTAAATATATTGCAGTGGATGCATGCACATCATGCTTGTTAAAAAAATGCAGATTAACGTATATATATTTCAGTGTACAACATTACCATACCAATACATCACTACTCATAGAAAAATGCACATTTAGACGTACATATGAATATACGTCTTTATAATCATACGCATGTACAAATATATTAAAACAGAGATAAAATCCTAATTTTGGGAAGGGTGAATTTGGTTTGCAGAAGGTTTAATTTGGTTTGCAAATGGGTGAATTTTGTTTGCATAAAGGCAGGGCTAGATTTAGATGAAAAGAGATCTAGGCTATTCCACTTATGAGGCCCTTTCACCTCACATTTTTAAGTTTGTAAATTACATGAGAAATAATAAAATACATCATTAATGTGATATATATCAACATGTTAAATGAAACATGTTGTGATTGGTATTAATCTTTATAAAAAATGTGGCCCGGATAATAAAAAAAAAAAAAGAAGTCGAGAATACTTATTTGGACATTTATTCTCAGCACCATATATAGTACTAGTAGTAACAATAACTAGTCAAACATAACACATAACATTTACAAAGAAACAAAATTCAAATAATAAAAAATCCGTGACTACGGAAATAAAATATGCAATAAAAATTATCATATTTTCTATCAAATTAAATTAAATATATTCAATACATTGAGGATTAAAGCAAATTCAATTCAGGTAAATTTATTTCATAATAAGTCGCATTTAAAATTTAAATATGAATTATTATGAATTTTAAGTTTTAAACTAAACCAAAAATGGAATTTTATTCAAACAAAATCCATATCACAAATACACTCATGTCCATAAATTAAGGATAATGAAGTTCAGACAAAGAAAGAGACAGAAGCAAAACAAATTTGACTTATTTGTAAAGTCTATTTATTAAACAAAAGGTAAAGAGCAAAAAAAAGATGCTATATGTTTGACATAAATAATAAAAATTGCGATTTTTACTCCCTGGAGCAAATTTCAAAAAAGAACCTATTTACAAAAAACAGTATAACATGGTTAATATGATGGTTAATATGGGTATGTCTCCCGGACGATGCAATACAGGCCTTACAACGCCTAGGCAAGCTGAGTATCAAATTATCAACCTGATCTTGGGGAATATTACACCACTCATCAAGCAATGCCCTCCGAAGTTCGGGTTGACAGGTGGGAGGGGTTGACGGGCTGCAATTCGTCGGCCAAGCATATCCAACACCTGCTCTATTGGATTCAAAACAGGTGAGTATGCTGGCCAATCCATACGGGTGATATCCTCCAATTGAAGGCACTCGTCTACAATGTTTGCACGGTGAGGACGGGCGTTGTCATCCATAAACAGAAATTCAGCACCCATGGCGCCCCGAAACAAACGTACATGTTGTTCCAGGATGACATCCCGATAGATGTGGCCTGACATCGTTACACTCTGAACATGAAGGTCAGTTCTGGAACCAAGAATAATGCCTCCCCAAACGAGCCATCCTGCTCCACCGTAACGGTGTCGTTCAATGGTGTTCTCTTGGTGGTAACGGGTACCTGGCGCTCTCCATATTAAAGTCCGGCGAGAATCAGACTGCAAACTAAACCTGGACTCGTCGGAAAACATAACACAAGACCACTGTTGCGGTGTCCACAATGCATGCTCTCTACTCCAGGTTAATCGCAGCCGACAGTGAGTTGCGGTAAGTGGAACACATCTGACAGGCCTACGAGCATATAGAACAATGAGCGTGTATACACGGCCTGCCTTGAAACTGTCGTACCGGTAGCTGAAGAGAGCTGACGAGACAGGTCTGATGCTGTGCTCCGTCTGTTTCTTTTGGCAGTAACTGCTAAATACTGGTCCTCATTCGGCGTTATAACTCGGGGGGCGACCTGTGCTGTAATATCTACTCATATTACCATCATCTTGAATCGCTGCCAAAGCCTGGAGATGACACTCTGGGCGATTCCAAGTTCCTCGGATACTTCCAGCTGGGTATGTCCACATTCCAGTCGTCCGATATTTCTACCACGTAAAAATATTCCAAATGCTTTCTTTTTGTGCCATAACTATGCGGTTATTGCACTGAAAGGCTTTTGAAAGCGCTTGTGAACAATTTTACTTCTTTGCCACCATTCCTTATATACCCCTCTCTTACACTCGTCATTGTGACGTACTATCCGCGCCATCTGGTGGTTTCCTGTAATTTGCATATTCTTCTTCAAGATGTGTGTGAAAATTGTAGAAAATTTTTTATTTTAGAGTTCAATTTCTGTGTGATTCTGAATTATCCTTAATTTATGGAGATGAGTGTACTTTGGTATAATCTAGTATATACAAACGGACAGACCCAATGAGCCGAACGCGTCTATCTTAACCAATACATTTTTATGTTTGTTTATTAGTCATATGTGTAAATTTCTCCTTATTTTCGATTCAGTGTTTTAGTGTTTACTGTTTTTAGAATAGTGAAATTCTAATTTGGCTAACAATTTGAATGTAGGCCCCTCTTGATCTTGAGGCTCTAGGTTGAAGCCTAGATTTTCCTATAGGCTGAAGTCTATAGGAAAATCCGGCCCTACATAAAAGGAATTGACCTTTCCAACCTAAATATAGTTTGCTATTCGATAGGAAAATTTTTTGACTTTATTATGATTTAGAACTATTAATCGCCAAATAAAGCACCTTAATGAATTCAATATTTGAGGTTAGCAAGAAAAGTAAATAATTTTCGCATAAAAGGAAAATCATTTTTTTCTATGATTAAAAAAATTAAGAGTATTTTTTATAACTCAGATCTCTATTGAAGTATCCTCCAGTAAATGTTCATGCTGAGAGTCGATTAGAAATTTAATGTTGCTCATGACTTATGGATCACTTTACAATTGAAATTCTAATTTAGCACATCAATTTTTTTGTCTCTAATGCGTTTCATATTTGAAACAGGGCCCTTAATGGCCGAGTGGATATTCAGGCGGTACTACAGGTTTCGAGTTCGAGGCCCGGCCGTGCCATGGATATTTGTATAGGTTCGGAATCCATTTTAAACTATAGGTCCCGGTATGTTTAACCTAAAGTGTGCACAAGATGACCGTAGAGCGACAAACCAAAACCTCATATTTGAAACAAGCACCTTGCACAAGCTTAGAATTCTAGGAAGCCTATTTCTTTACTTTTTTTCTAAAAAATGTAACTTAGATACTTGCAGTGTTATGGATTTATATGGGGTAGGAATATTTGAAATTTTCATATATTGTACTTCAAAAACGCTTCAAAAGTTTGCCGCCGTAACTAAATAGTTTCTTTTCAACTACAACATTCAAGGCTCTTTCTGTCCTAAAATAATAAAAAAAAACTATTTTTGCAATAAAAATGTATTATTTATATTTTTATTTTATTTTAAATGTATTGAATTGCACCGATCTAATTTTAAAGGTTATCTATTTATTATTTTAAAAATTTTGAAGGATATCTATTTAGTTGATTATTGATTTCCAACCATTAAAAAATTAAAAATTTTAAAAATATACCCTATCATCATGAAAACATTTTTACTTCCTATGTTCCTTTTTGTTTTTAATGATTTATAGTTTCGGTGCAATCTAGATACGTACAACGGCTGTCTGACAAATAATAATATTTCTTTTGTAATTATTAAAATGTCATCCATTATTTTTAAGGGAATTTATGTAGTTCATGCCTGTTCAAAAAATAAACTACATAAAATAGAGCATTTTTCATAGGAACATCATGAAATTCATACTAAACTCATGTTTGTGAAAATTGCAACACCATGAAGGACTTACGCGAGTGAGCTGAAATTTTCAGGAAATGCAAATTAGCGCATAATATGCAAATGATTAGAATTTCAAATCCGTAGCGCATTCGTATGCTGAGCAGCGCCCTCTGAACGGCGGAGGGATCCGAATAAATAGACGGCTGTAGCGAGGCGTGTATGGTTATTTGCTAGTGGTAAACGTTAGCTCAATCGTTACTTATGCCTCTTCGACGAAAGAGAGCGAGATTTGAACAACTTACAGAGTTTGAACGGGGGAGAATCATCGGCCTTCGTGAAGCTGGATTGTCTTATCGTACAGTAGCCGCTCGTGTGCAGCGTAACAGCAGCACAGTGATGCGCCTTTGGAAGCAGTGGACGGACGAGTGTCGGACAACTCGGAAATCCGGGAGTGGACCCCTAAATGTGACGTCAGCTCGCGATGATAGACACCTGGTCCGCATGGCGCTGACGGACCGTACAGCTTCCTCTAGACAATTGGCAGCACAGTGGTCAATAGCTACAGGTGTTTCATTGTGTGCTTCATCAATTTGTAGACGTCTGCTGCAGCGTGGACTGCGCGCAAGGACTCCTTTATACAGGATCCCTCTCACTCTAAACCATCGCCGCTTGCGGCTACAATGGGCCGCTCAGCATAGAGACTGGCGTGCTGATTGGCAGCATGTCGTGTTTTCTGACGAATCCCGCTTTAATTTATGGTACCATGATGGCCGCATTCGTGTCAGACGCTATGCCGGTGAACGCCACCTTCCGGAGTGCATTATCGAACGCCACAGTGGACGAACACCCGGAGTTACGGTCAGGGGTGCCATAGCATATCATGGACGATCTCAATTGCTAAGAATTGTGGGCAATCTGAACAGCAACCGGTACATCAATGAAGTTCTACAGCCCCAAGCTGTTCCCTTCCTTCAAAGGCGCTGTATTTTAACAGGACAATGCCCGCCCTCATATCGCTAGGACTGTTCAATCCTTCTTTGCAACGCGGCAGTTACAGCTTCTTCCTTGGCCTGCGTATTCCCCGGATATGTCGCCGATTGAACATGTGTGGGATTTCGTTCGTCGGCGTCTCGCTCGTGATCCTCATCCTGTGGCTTCTGCAGACGAACTTTGGGTGCGCATACAAGCAATATGGAATGCTCTTCCTCAGGCAGACATTCAAAATTTGTTTGACTCCATGCCACGTCATGTAGCAGCACTTATTGCGGCGCGTGGTGGCTACACAAAAATACTGATTCCGATCTCTTCTTATTATTTGTTTGCTTTGAACTTTTAATCATTTATTTCTACAACTACCACTCAATTGTATATTAAATTTCATTCAATTATGACGAATCCTTCATGGTGTTGCAATTTTCACAAACATGAGTTTATATTCAGTTTTATTTCTTGCAATATTTGAGCTCATATATATATATATATATCTAATATATAAAATTCTCGTGTCACAGTGTTTGTTGCCAAACTCCTCCGAAACGGCTTGACCGATTCTTATGAAATTTTTGTGCATATTTGGTAGGTCTGCGAATCGGTCGTAATCTATTTTTAAACCCCTAAGTGATAACGGTGGTCCACACTAAATATTTTTTAAAATTTCTTTCGTAAAACAATGTAGTGTTTTTTTTTTTTATTTCTTAGTCATGACATTACAGCACGTGCGCTTAAACAAAATTAAAGTCTTTAATCGGCTTAATTTTTTTTACTTTTATTTAATTAAATGATCTTATATAAATCAACACGTGTTGTGAACTCGCGCCAACAACGGCCGTTGCTTTACCTGTATATATTATACGCAATGTTTTTGTGGGAATAGTTTTAATTTAAAAGAGAAATATTTACGTGTTAAATAAATATTATATCATTGTTAAAGGTAAGTCAAATAATAAGAGAGCGAATAGTTATATTTGCACGTGTAGCGTGTTAATTGTCTTAAGTTAATGTTTTATATTCTTTGCACGTGTAGCATTAAATTATATTTACACGTGTAGCGTGTATTAATGTTTAGTTAAGCAAAATTGGCAACTTTATTATTGTTCCAAGAAAAATAAAGATGGCTGTTATTGCGTTTTAACTTACAGGTATAATTGTGTTGTAATTTTCTTTATTGTGGCGAATCTGGGATTCCAGTAAAGTAAGTGTTATTTGCAATTCGAAAGCATAAGATTATTGAAAGCAAAATCTTATAACGGCAAACTATTTGGCGGCACTCTGTTACTCCTTTCAGGTGATTTCAGGCAAACACTTCCTGCCATTCCACGTTCAACGAACGCTGATGAGATCAACGCTTGCTTAAAATCATCGTCACTGTGGCGTAATGTTGAAAAATGACAACTAAAAGTAATCATCCGCTTTCAAATGCTTCATGATCCATCCGCTGAAACATTCTCAAAGCAACTGTTAGATAATGGAGATGGAAAAATTGCTGTACATGAAAATACTGGATGCATAACATTTCCGATAGATTTCTGCACAATCATCGACTCTCAAAATAATCTCATCGACCACATATTTCCCGATGTATGCACACAATTCAAAAATCTTGATTGGTTGGCAGAAAGAGCAATTTTGACAGCAAAAAATGTGGACGTCAATGGTTTAAATTCCAAGATACAACAGTTGTTGCCAGGAACTTGGTGTCATACAAATCTATCGATACAGTTTGCGATGCCAATGAAGCTGTAAATTATCCAATTGAGTTTTTGAATTCATTGGATTTGCCAGGCATGTCACCGCATCATTTACAATTAAAGGTTGGATCTCCAGTTATTTTGATTCGTAATTTGAACCCACCATGGCTGTGCAATTGAACACGATTAGTCATTAAAAAATTAATGAAAAACGTTATGGAAGCCAGCATTTTGAATGGCAAGTACCGAGGAGAAAATATATTGCTGCCACGAATCCCTATGATTCCCACAGATGTATCTATTGAATTCAAACGTATTCAATTTCCAATTAGATTGGCAATGACAATCAATAAGTCGCAAAGGCCAAACGATGTCTGTTTGTGGTTTAGATTTGGGCACACCGTGTTTTTCCCACGGACAACTATACGTGGCATGTTCGCGTGTGGGTAAACCATCCAGTTTGTTTATGTTGGCTAAAGACGGACCAACCAAAAATATCGTACACTCCATTGCACTTAGAGATTGATGTTGATTATTTTTTAATTGCCATAATTAGTAGTAAATATGTAAATAACTATTTTTGAAGCATAGACAGCTATTATATAATGTAATTTAAAATATATTTATTAATTTAATAAAATATAAAGGATGAAATAAATAAATGGTTAGTGTATTATCATTTTATACGCCGTCATAGTCTGCAACGTTCCATTCCTCTTCCAACCACAACCACATTTCCACACACTTATAGTAAGTTAATTTTTTTTTTTTATTTAACTAAAAAAATATTTTATAGAAATTATGTATATGGCAAAACAACGTTTGCCGGGTCAACTAGTATAATATATAAAATTCTCGTGTCACAGTGTTTGTTGCCAAACTCCTCCGAAACGGCTTGACCGATTCTTATGAAAATTTTTGTGCATATTTGGTAGGTCTGCGAATCGGTCGTAATCTATTTTTTAAACCGCTAAGGGATAAGGGTGGTCCACCCCTAAATGTTTTTTAAAAATTTCTTTCGTAAAGCAATGTAGTGTTTTTTTTAATTTCTTAGTCATGACATTACAGCACGTGTGCTTAAACAAAAATTAAAGTCTTTAATCGGTTTCATTTTTTTAACTTTTATTTAACTAAGTGATCTTAGATAAATCAACACGTGTTGTAAACTCGCGCCAATAACGGTCGTTGCTTTTACCTGTATATATTATACGCAACGTTTTTGTGGGAATAGTTTTAATTTAAAAGAGAAATATTTACGTTTAAAATAAATATATGTGTTTTATCATTGTTAAAGGTAAATCAAATAATAAGAGAGCGAATAGTTATATTTGCACGTCTAGCGTGTTAATGTCTTAAGTGAATGTTTTGTTAAGTTATATTCTTTGCACGTGTAGCATTAAATTATATTTACACGTGTAGCGTGTGTTAATGTTTAGTTAAGCAAAATTGGCCACTTTATTATTGTTCTAAGAAAAATAAAGATGGCTTTTATTGCGTTTTAACTTACAGGTGTAATTGTGTTGTAATTTTCTTTATTGTGGCGAATCTGGGATTCCAGTAATGTAAGTGTTATTTGCAATTCGAAAGCATAAGATTATCGGAAGCAGAAACTTATAACGACAAACTATTTGGCGGCACTCTGTTACTCCTTTCAGGTGATTTCAGGCAAACACTTCCTGCCATTCCACGTTCAACGAACGCTGATGAGATCAACGCTTGCTTAAAATCATCGTCACTGTGGCGTAATGTTGAAAAATGACAACTAAAAGTAATCATCCGCTTTCAAATGCTTCATGATCCATCCGCTGAAACATTCTCAAAGCAACTGTTAGATAATGGAGATGGAAAAATTGCTGTACATGAAAATACTGGATGCATAAAATTTCCGATAGATTTCTGCACAATTATCGACTCTCAAAATAATCTCATCGACCACATATTTCCCGATGTATGCACATAATTCAAAAATCTTGATTGGTTGGCAGAAAGAGCAATTTTGGCAGCAAAAAATGTGGACGTCAATGGTTTAAATTCCAAGATACAACAGTTGTTGCCAGGGAACTTGGTGTCATACAAATCTATCGATACAGTTTGCGATGCCAATGAAGCTGTAAATTATCCAATTGAGTTTTTGAATTCATTGGATTGGCCAGGCATGCCACCGCATCATTTACAATTATAGGTTGGATCTCCGGTTATTTTTATTCGTAATTTGAACACACCACGGCTGTGCAATGGAACACGATTAGTCATTAAAAAATTAATGAAAACGTTATCGAAGCCAGCATTTTGAATGGCAAGTTCGAGGCGAAAATATATTGCTGCCACGAATCCTATGATTCCCATAGATGTGCAAATTGAATTCAAACGTATTCAATTTCCAATTAGATTGGCATTCGCAATGACAATTAATAAGTTGCAAGTCCAAACGATGTCTGTTTGTGGCTTAGATTTGAGCACACCGTGTTTTTCCCACGGGCAACTATACATGGCATGTTCGCGCGTGTAAACCATCCAGTTTGTTTGTGTTGGCTAAAGACGGACCAACCAAAAATATCGTACACTCCATTGCACTTAGAGATTGATGTTGATTATTTTTTAATTGCCATAATTAGTAGCAAATATGTAAATAACTATTTTTGATGCATATACAGCTATTATATAATGTAATTTAAAATATATTTATTCATTTAATGAAATATAAAGGATGAAATAAATAAATGGTTAGTGAATTATCATTTTATACGCCGTCATAGTCTGCAACGTTCCATTCTTCTTCCAATCATAACCACATTTCCACACACTTATAGTAAGTTAGTTTTTTTTATTTAACTAAAGAAATATTTTATAGAAATAATGTATATGGCAAAACAACGTTTGCCGGGTCAACTAGTATATATATATATATATATATATATATATTTGAAGTTACTTTACTGTAGAAGGGAAAAAAATTATACTGCAGTTGCTACGAACTTGTTTAAAAAGATTTAAAAACTCCAATTAAATGTCTGTTTTATTTATTTATTTATTCGTTTTAAAATAAGCAAATCTTTGTTAAAAAAATTAAATAACCAGTTTAAATACAGACATTTTGTTTCATACTTGTAAGGCTAAAAAAAAAAACACTAAATGTTTATAACTTCGCTAATCTTAACAGCATCTTACATTTTTATATCATAAATGTCTCAATGTTGTGTTTATGGAAGAACAATATCCTCCCAACTCTCATGTTTACTTACAAACACAATTCTATCCATAGGTACTCCTACTCATGGCACAGGCATGCCTAATAACAGCAGTTCAACCCTCAGTTCACAATTCTAATGCTCATTTTATTTTTCGAAATATTTACGCTTATATATAATTGGACTTGACTCACTATAGAAGGAAAAAATTATATTACAGTTTATTTCATCAAACTTGTTTTTTAAAAAAATTTCTAAAATCCTCAAATACTATAAATGCTTTATTTATTTATTTTTTTCGCTTTTATATAAGCAAATCTTTGCTAAAAAATTAAATAACCAGTTTAACTAAAGATATTTTGTTCCTTACTTGTAAGGGTAAAAAAAAAGCATTAATAAATGTCCTTGTAAATAGCCTCAAATAAATGTCTGTTTTATTTATTTATTTTTCGTTTTATCTAAGCAAATCATTGCTAAAAGTTAAATAACCAGTTTAAGTTAAGATATTATATTTTTTATAAATGTAAAAAAAATCCTAAATGTTTACAACTTTGAAAATTTTAACAGCATCTTAAGTTTCTTATCTCATAAATGTCTTAATGTTATTTGTTATTTTTCTTATGTATTTATGGAAGAACAATATCAACCCAACATTCTCGTTTAATTGCAAGCACAATTCCATCCATAGGTACTCCTACTTATAGCACAGGATTTGTTTTTCCACAATTCTATTGATAATTTTATTTTCCGCAATATTTATGTTTATATACATTTGAAATTGCTTCACTATGGAAGGAAAAAAAAAATGATATTTTTTAAACCCTCAAATAAATGTTTTATTTATTTATTTTTCGTTTTTATGATAAGCAAATTTTTTGAAAATTAAATAACCAGTTAAGTAAAAATATTTTATTTTTTACTTGTAAGGGTAGAAAAGGAATAAATGTTTACAATTTCAAAATTCTTAACAGTATCTTGCATTTTTATCTCATATGGGTTTAAATGTAATTTGTTAGTTTTCTTATACGTTTGTGATAGGACAATACCAGCCCAACTATCTTGTTTAATAAAAAGCAGTTCACCCTTCAGTTCACAATACTATAGCTCATCTTATTTTTTGCAATATTTGCGTTTATTTATATTTGAAATTGCTTCAATGTAAAAGGAAAAAATTATATTACAGTTGCTTTCATCAAACTCGTTTAAAAAAATTCTAAAACCCTCAAATAAATGTTTTATTTATTTATTTTTTGTTTTATAATAAATAAATCTTTGCTAAAAATTAAATAGGCAGTTTAAGTAAAGATATTTTGTTTCTCACTTATAAGGGTAAAAAGCATTAATAAATGCACTCAAAATTTCCTTGCAAATAGCATCAAATAAATGTCTGTTTTATTTATTTATTCATTTTATTTTTCGTTTTATCTAAGCAAATCTTTGATAAAAATTAAATAACCAGTTTAAGTAAAGTTATTTTGTAAAAGATTAAAGTTATTTTGTAAGTTATTTTAAAGTTATTTTGTAAGGTTATTGTAAGGATAAAAATAATCCCTAAATGTTTATAACTTCAAAACCTTGACAGCATCTTACATTTTATAAGGGTTTTAGTATAATTTGTTTGTTTTTCTTATGCATTTATTGAAGGACAATATCCCCCAACTATCTCGTTTAGTAACAAACAATTATATCTATAGGTACTCATACTTATGGTACAGGAATTTTTTTCACCCTTCAGTTACAATTCTATTGCTCATTTTATTTCTCGCAATATTTAGGTTTATATATATATTTGAAATTGCTTCAATGTAAAGGTAAAAGAAATATATATTACAGTTGCTTTCATCAAACTTGTTTAAAAAAAATACTTAAAGTTTCAAATAAATGTCAATTTTATTTATTTTTTGCTTTATATAAGCAAATCTTTGCGAAAAATTAAATAACCAGTTTAAGTAAAGACATTTTTGTTTCTTACTTGTAAGAGTAAAAAAGCATTAAATGCTTATAACTTTGAAAATTTTAACAACATCTTACATTTTTATCTCATATGGGTTTAAATGTAATTTGTTAGTTTTCTTATACATTTATGGTAGAACAATATCAGCCCAACTATCTTGTAGTAACAAGCAGTTCAACCTTCAGAAACAATTCTATTGCTCATTTTATTTCTCGCAATATTTACGTTTATATATAATCGGAATTGCTTCACTATAGAAGGAAAAAAATTATATTACAGTTGCTTTCATCAAACTTATCCAAAAAAATTCTAAAACCCTCAAATAAATGTTTATTTTATTTATTTTTTTTTTATACTAAGCAAATTATGATAAAAATTAAATAATCAGTTTAAGTAAAGATATTTTGTTTCTTACTTGTGAGGGTAAAAAAGCATTTTATTTTTTCCGAAAATCTTAACAGCATCATACATTTTTATCTCGTAAGTGTTTTAATGTAAATTATTAGTTCTCTTATACATTTATGGTAGAACAATATCAAGCTTAACTATCTCGTTTAAAAACAAGCAGTTCAGACCTCAGTTGTAAACATGTAGTGATTTTTCGTTTTTCTCCAGTTCACAATTCTATTGCTCATTTTGTTTTTCGCAATATTTATGTTTATATATAGTTGGAATTGCTTCATTGTAGAAGGAAAAAAAAATAATAATACAGTTGCTTCCTTAAATTTGTTTAAAAATTTTTCTAAAACCTTCAAATAAATATTTGTTTTATTTATTTTTCGATTTATAAAAGCAAATCTTTGCTAAAAAATAAATAACCAGTTTAAGCAACGATATTTTGTAAGGGTAAAAAACATTAATAAATGTCCTCAAAATGTGCTTGTAAATAACTTCAAATGAATGTCTGTTTTATTTATTTATTCATTTTATTTTTCGTTTTATTTAAGCAAATTTTTGCTGAAAGTTAAATAACCAGTATAATAAAGATATTATATTTTTTACTTGTAATGGTAAAAAAAAAAATCCCTAAATATTTACAACTTTGAAAATCTTAACAGCATCTTACATTTTTATATCATAAATGTCTCAATCTAGTTTATTAGTTCTCTTATGTGTTTATGGAAGAACAATATCCTCACAACTATCTTGTTTAATTACTAGCACAATTCCATCTATAGGTACTCCTACTTATGGCACATGAATTTTTTTTTTTCATTCTTCAGTTCCAAATTCTATTGCTCATTTTATTTCTCGCAATATTTACTTTTGTATATATTTGAATTTCTTCACTATAGAAGGAAAATATTATATTACATTTTGCTTTTATCAAACTTGTTTTAAAAAAAAATTCTAAAACCCTCAAATAAATATTTGCTTTTCGTTTTATAATAAGCAAATCTTTGTTAAAAATTAAATAACTAGTTTAACTAAAGATATTTTGTTTCTTACTTGTAAGGGTAGAAAAGGAATAAATGTTTACGATTTCGAAAATCTTAACAGTCTCTTACATTTTTATCTCATATGGGTTTAAATGTAATTTGTTAGTTTTTCTTATACGTTTATGGTAGAACAAATACCAGCCCAACTATCTTGCTTAATAACAAGCAGTGCAACCTTCAATTCACAATTCTATTGCTCATTTTATTTCTCGCAATATTTACATTTATATATATTTGAAATTGCTTCACTGTAGAAGGACAAAAAATAATACTACATTTGCTTTCATCAAATTTGCTTGAAAATTTCTAAAACCCTCAATTAAATATTTGCTTTATTTATATATTTTTGGTTTTATAATAAGCAAATCTTTGCTAAAAATTAAATAACTAGTTTAACTAAAGATATTTTGTTTTTTTTATTTGTAAGGGTTTAAAAAATCCCTAAATGTTTGCAACCTCAAGAAACCTTAATAGCATCTTACATTATAAGGGTTTCAGTGTAGTTTGTTAGTTTTCTTAAGCCTTTATGGAAGAACAATGTTTTCCAAACTATCTTGTTTAATTACAAGCACAATTCTATCCATAGGTACTCCTACTTATGGCACAGGATTTTTTTTCAACTTTCAGTTCACAATTCTATTGCTCATTTTATTTCGCTTAATATTTACGTTTATATATATTTGAAATTGCTTCAATGTAAAAGGAAAAAAATTATATTACAGTTGCTTTCATCAAAATTGTTTTAAAGAAAATTCTAAAACCTTCAAATAAATGTTTTATTTATTTATTTATTTTCGTTTTATAATATACAAATCTTTGATAAAAATCAAATAATCAGTTTAAGTAAAGATATCTTGTTTCTACTTGTAAGGGTAAAAAAGCATTAATAAATGTCCTTGTAAATGGCCTCAAATAAATGTCTGTTTTATTTATTTATTCATTTTATTTTTCGTTTTATCTAAGCAAATCTTTACTAAAAGTCAAATAACCAGTTTAAATAAAGATATTATATTTTTTACTTGTAATGGTAAAAATAAAAAAATCCCTAAATATTTACAACTTTGAAATCTTAACAGCATCTTAAATTTTTTTATCTCATAAGTGCCTTAATGTAATTTATTTGTTTTCTTTCGCATTTATGGGAGAAGAATATCGGCCCAACTGTTTCGTTTAATAGCACGCACAATTCTATCCATAAGTACTACCTATGGCTGAGGACTTTTTTTACTCTTCAGTTTCTCTAAGAAGATTATACAATTTGGGTACTATACAATTCATCCTACAAATTGTTACAGAATTACACCACTACCTACTTTCGATCCATTGAAAACACCCTCGCTCCCTCTAGTGGTGGGGAAAGCGAAAACGTATGTGGAGATGCGCATCTTTTAGCGAGTTCGATTTCCTTATCAAAATCATTTGGATACGTCTTTACCTTAATTTAATTTTTGTGCCAGAAGGATTAACTTTTGGAAGGTAAGTGCGCTTTTATGTATATTATTGGGAAATTATGTCGATAAATATTTCTTGGTTAAAATTAAGAAAAAAATAAAGTCATAAAAAAGGGATGGGCCAACAAAAAGTTCATGAAATCGGGTATTTTCTTTAAAAAATAATATTTTACACGCCATTTTTAATTAAAAAATTTATGAGGTTAATTAGAATTTAATTTAATTTTCCTAGATATAAATCATTTGAACATTTTGCTCAAAAATAATCAGATCTTATTTCGCACTCCATGGAACAAAAGAAATTTTCAGAAATTAATATCTTACAAAACAAAATTGTTTCTTATCAAAAAATTAAAATATTTATTAAATTAATTAAGATAAAATGTAAAAAAATGCATTTGCTTATGGTAGTACATTTCGAAAATATACAAAATTTTGAAAGTATATTTTTCAAAACGAGAAATTCAGCTTTAATTTATGAAAATTATATTAAAAGTTTTTTCCTTAACATATAAATTGATATTAAAATAATACTACAATTTCAGTAATACATTTTACTACCTGGTATCATTTCTATGTAAAGATAATGATTGAAATATTTGAAAAATAAAGCCAGTAGCAAAATTGTCGCTGAATCCATGACGATCTATACCTGGCGAAATCTCATTTAATATATTATTTTGGGAGATAATTTTTAATTCCAAAATTTTTCAATATTATTAATTGCTTTTTTTCATAAAATAGTGAAAAATATTTGGTATAAAATTAAATTAACACATTTCAAATATTATTTTTTATTATTGAATATCCTTAAAATGAGTGGGAATTCCCCTCAATAATAATTTAACGAAGAAACTCGTAAAACTGTTTTTAAAACTCAGCAATTTTATTAAAAATTTATTTATTTATTTTGAAAATTGTAAAAATCATTATAAATGTGTATAAAAATTTATCTAAAGTATATAAATTGCAGAAAAGGATTTGGCTCTTTTCCAAGAAAAGCAGCGTTAATCAATTTGGCGGGGGCGAGATTCATAATTTTGCAAAAAATGGCACCACAATTTATTCGCTATTTTTTAAATAATTTTATTTAGTATAGAAGTTTCAGTAGTGGTTTCAAAAATATGATTTATATTGATACGAGTTAAAGTTCAAAAGTTACAAGATTTTAAAAATTTAGTTTGCGCTTTTAGCCGCCATCTTGAATGTTGCATCTGAGAATATAAATTATTATAATTATATTCAAGTTTGTCAGAAAAATTTAAATAATTTTTACTTGTTTAAATTAAAATGAACTGTCATTTTATTCAAAATTACCTTTCGAATTTTCTAAAAACTTTAATTTCCTTTTATGATTTAAAAGGAAGATCTTTAGCAACTTTTAACTTTTCTTTTTAACTTTTTATCTAATTCTCCTATCCTTTAATTTTCTTCGAAGTTTCAATACAAATAGCTTAAATACTTTTTAAAAAATATTTCAATTAGTTTTCAATTCAATAATTCAAATTAATTTTTAGTTTCAATTTAGTTTTACATTCTTTCAAAAGATTATTTCAATAAGGAATTTTATTTTTCAAAATATTTATTTAAAGATTTTCAATCAATGCAGGATGCAAACAAACACCTCAGATGTAATATCCTTTCTTAAGTACAACTTGAAAAATCTTTTAAAATTGCTACTAATAGATAAAAATAAAATTAAATTATTAATTAAAACTAAATTATATAATTATATAATATTAATAGATAAAACTAAAATTAAATTATTAATTAAAAACTAAATTATATAATTATATAATATTAATAGATAAAACTAAAATTAAATTATTAATTAAAACTAAATTATATAATTATATATTAATAGATAAAACTAAAAATTGCTACTAATTTTAACTAATTAGAAGCATCACCAGAAATGTCGTAGAACAACTTTTTAAAGTTTGTTTTAATGAATAATCTGAAAAGTTTTTATTTTGCATAATAAATAACTTAACTAGCACGAATTATTCTTAAAGGAGTGTAAGTTCTACATTCTTTTTAATTTTACATTTTTTTTTTTTTTTTTTTTATTTTTTTAGTTCTACATTTTTTTTTTCATGTATAGAAAATGGTTTCTTTCCAAGAATGGTATCTTGTGTAGTTTGGTGCAGCAAGTTTGAAATTTGATCCATACTTTTACGACTAATATAATGATTTTCTTGACTCATTTATGATCAAGATAAAATAAACCATAGACTTTTCATCTTCAGAAGTGTTCATGTTCAGAAGCATCACCAATAATCTCCTAGAACAACTTCCTTAAACTTTGTTTTAATGTATAATCTGAAATTTTTTATTTCGCACAATGTGTAACTTAACTGACGTGGATTATTTTTAACAGAATGGAAGTTCTACATCCTTTTTATAGATAGAAAAAGATTTCTTTCAAATAATGGTATTTTGTAGAGTTTGGTACAGTAGGATTGAAATACGATCTATACTGACGAATCTAATGATTTTCTTAATTCACCTATGATTAAACAAAAATAAGTCCCAGATTTCTTTTTTTTTTTTTTTCATTTGTAAATAGTATATTGAAAAAGAATATTTAATTTATGTAGATGTAATTTGTGCAATAGACAAATAATCTCAATTATATTGAAGGAAAAGTATATTCATTTCTTGGAAACATTCTTTGAATCAAAATTTAGATGATTGGCAGTTATTATAACAGTGAATCTGTTGTCTGATATGCTGAATGTAGCTCTTAGTTAGAAATATTTTAAGGAAAATTGCAAATTTTTGAATTCACTATAAGAATAGTCCCCCCAATTAGGTTATGCATGATTAATAAAAAAAAGCGTCAAAAACTAGAATAGGTAGACAAATAAAACTATAGACATCATTCATTTAACAGTCTTTTCTACTAACTATGATTGCCATTTCGGTAATTCATAATTGTGTTATAAATTTTTCATTGAGAATGTTACTATGTTTATTAGCGATGATTTAAGTTGAATCTTTCTAATGGTGAGTACCAGTTAAGAAACTGTAAATAATCTTTTCTGCATTTAATATAAATTTAATTGGAAAAATGAAAGCCATAACAACCCATATTTAAGAAAATCTTAAGTATCTTAAATCTTTAAATAGCCAGCCTTTTTTATCAACAGGAAATTGAAATTCAGCAGTTCAGAATAAAAGTTTTACATGTAAATAATTGAATTTCAAAATCATTTATACATATATTATAAATTACTATGGAATAACAATACAGAGAATTAAAGTAACACATTTCAAATATTATTATCCTAATAATAATAATAATAATCATTGTCACAACAGACTCGTGGTGGGTCAAGGTTGTCTGCTTACTGGCAGATTTCGAGACAGGAGATGTTTTTCTTTTTTATGGGGCAGGGTTGTCAACCCTACACCCAAATAATAATAATTATAAATAATTAAAGGAATAATTAAAATAATATAACTAAATAAGGATTAATAAGTTATATTATTCTAAAAAATAATTATGAATTATTCTTTAGAATTTATTATTAGAATTATATATTCTTCAAATCAGAGAAAGAGGTTTAAGTTTGAGTTCCTTATTTAATTGATCCATTCCAATCAGCACTATACTTCTTCAGATATATTTACTGGATATTGTTTATTTTACATGATGTTTTCAAATATGGAAGAACTGCAACAATTCTAACTGAAACTATAATTGAAATGTTTTCATTGATATTTGCAACAATGAACTAAACGATTGTATAAAAATGTGCCTTCATTACTAAATAGTTATGTTATTTGGCTGGCAAAGTTTGGAATAATACTAAATATTGTTTCCTTCGCTATTTATTACTACGCTTTGCTTGTAAAAGACCTTCATTTATTTTTTAATTCCGTTGTTTATAAAATATCTCCAGAATGAAGCAGTCGTCGAATCTAAAACTTCAAATTTTGAGCATATCTCCCATTTAAATTTACCAATTGAACTCTATAACATTTTCATTTTCATTTTTTTTTGTGCTCACTAAATAAAGAGTGTTCTATTGTATCCTTCCCCAAGGAATCATACCTTAAAGTAGTCTGTTTCAGATGTAGGGTCATTCAAATTCTGTATCTACGAGGGATTTGACAAGTATTCACTTAACTAATCCCCAGCGATTAATTTCAAACTCTCAAATACACTGAAGTGACAAAAGTCATGGGATACCTCTTAATATCGTGTCGGCTCTCCTTTCGCCCGGCGAAGTGCAGCAACTCGACGTGGCATGGACTCAACAAGTCGTTGGAAGTCTTCTGCAGGAATATTGAGCCATGCTGTCTCGATAGACGTCCATAATTGTGAAAGCGTTGATGGTGCAGGATTTTGGGCACGAACAGACCTCTTGATGATGTCCCATAAATGCTCGATGGGATTCATGTCGGGCGATCTAGGTGGCCAGATCATTCGTTGGAATTGTCCAGAATGTTCTTCAAACCAATCGGGAACAGTTGTGGCCCGGTGACATGGCGCATTGTCATCCATAAAATCCCATCGTTGTTTGGGTACATGAAGTCCATGAATGGCTGCAAGTGATTTCCAAGTAGCTGAACATAAGAATTTCCAGTCAATGTTCGGTCCAGTCGCACCAGAGGACCAAGTCCATGCCATGAAAAAACAGCCCATACCATTACGGAGCCACCACCAGCTTGAACAGTGCCTTGTTGACAGTTTGGGTCCATGGCTTCGTGGGGTCTGCGCCACACTCGAACCCTACCATCAGCTCTTACCAACTGAAATCGCGACTCATCGGACCAGGCCATGGTTTTCCATTCATCTAGGGACCAACCGATATGCTCACGTGCCCACGAGAGTCGCTGCAAGCGATGTCGTTCTGTCAGTAAAGGCACTCGAGTCGGTCTTCTGCTGGAATAGCCCAAGAAAGCAAAATTTCTCCTAACAGACAAGTCCCTTGTACGTCCCACATTGATTTCTGCGGTTATTTGACGCAGTGTTGCTTGTCTGTTAGAATTTACGACTCTTTGCAGACGTCGCCGGTCTCGGTCGTTAAGTGCAGGCGGTCGACCACTGCGCTGTCCATGGTGGAATGTTATGCCTAAAATTTCATACTCTCGGCACACTCTTGACACAGGGGATCTGGGAATGTTGAATTCCCTAACGATTTCCGAAATGGCATGATCCATGCGTCTAGCTCCAAGTAACATTCTGCGTTCAATGTCTGTTAATTCCCGTCGTGCGGTCATCATCACGTCAAAACCTCTTCACATGAATAACTTGAACAGAAATGAAAGATCTGCGAAAGCACTGCGCATTTATACCTGTTCTACGCGATGCTTCTGCCATCTGAAAATTTGCATATTGCTATCCCATGACTTTTGTCACTTCAGTGTAATGCATTAGAGGGCATAACAAAACTCGCTAGAGAAGATGAATTTTGTTCCTATTCATTTAAAAAAAGCTTATTTTGTATATCTTTCTTTTTATACAATGCTATATACATCAATGAAAAATAATTCTTACGACAGAAAATGCATTCTAGCTTTGCTTCGCTTCTTTCAGAATTATGTTTGTTTAATTTTTAAACCAGAACAACAAGTACATTCTGATTTAAAAATTTTTTTTATTTCCGTCAAATGACATTTTTGAATAAGGGAACAATCACCCCCTTATGATGCCTTTTAGAATAGAATAAACAAGAAAATTTTTTTAATATTTTGTGTCAACAATTCTGATGCAGTTATCAACCCTTCACTATTTAAAAATTTGATTTTTCAAATAATTTTTCTCCTACTCAAATCCATCTATTGCCCTAGAAATTCGCTGTTTTCCATCTGCTAAATGGCCTGCAGGTATAGGATCAGTATCAATATTTCTTCCAAGTTTGTTTGTAAAGTACACTACCAAAGTTCTGTTTGACCAAAGTTACAGTTTTGCCATAGAAAATACAATACCATGGAGATTCTGGGGTAGAAATATACATCTAAGAAATGCAGATGATCTGAAATGCAAGTTGGTTACAAGATTATAGATTGGGATAGAAGGGAAGGACATAGCATATGAACTAACAATGGATACTTTCTATGATTTATAGAATTCAGAAATTCAAGAGGCTCTAAGTTTCTTTTAGAAGACACTTGTGGGTCAAGAGATACCTGGACGAAGTCACTGAGACAGTTCGAGCAATCGACTATTTTACAAGGGGCAAATTGTTGACTCACAAGCAGCTGGTTGTTTTGCTGAAACCCATACACTCAAGAGCCAAAACATTATGACCACCCCTACATTTTGCAATGAACTCGCCTGGATGACGTGGAAGGCACGTGATCAAGTGGAAGTGATATTTAACTGCTGCTGGGGAGTCTGAAGAATCCTTCTTTCACTTACTTCTGTGTGTGATGGGAAAGGTTGCGGATCTAAGCGACTTTGATAGAGGGCAGATTGTAATGGCTCGAAGGCTCAGAACAAGTATTTCCGAAACTGCACGACTCGTGGGTTGTTCTCGATCTACAGTTGTTAGTACTTATGCAAAGTGGATGAATGACAGTGAAACCAGCAGTAGACGACATGGTGTTGGACGTCCACCGCTGTCAAAGAAAAAAGGTCATCGGAGACTGTCTCGCATGGTGAAGCAAAACCGCAGCCAGACAGTGGCTCAGCTGACAGCCCTATACAATGCAAGGCCAAGTAGAATAGTATCGGAACACACTGTTTAGCGGACACTGTTGGATATGGGGCTACGCAGCAAACGTCCCACTCGTCTGCCTTTGCTGACCAAGCGTCATCGCCAACTGCGCCTGCGCTGGGCCCGGGAACATCGTGACTGGTCCATGGATCAGTGGGGAGAGTTGCCTGGTCAGATGAATCACGGTTTGTCATTCATCACGCCGATGGCCGTGTCAGGATACGTCGTCTTCCAGGCGAACAGTTGCTTCCTCAATGTACAGTAGGTCATACACAGGCCAGTGGTGGCGGTATTATGCTTTTTGGGGGACGTTCTCTTGGGTGTCTCTGGGACCCGTGGTTGTGGTTGAGCAGACCATGAATGCTACAGGGTATCTGAAAATCATTGCGGACCAGTTGCATCCTTACATGGACTCTGTTTTTCCAGCTGAAAATGGAATGTTCCAACAGGACAACGCTCCTTGTCACAAGGCTAAAATTGTGTTGGAGAGGTTCCAGGAACATGATGCTGAATTCCAGTTAATGTCCTGGCCGCCTAACTCACTGGATCGCAATCCGATAGAACACATTTGGGATGTCCTGGGTCGGCAGCTCAGAGTTCAAAGACCACCAATTCGCAATATCTCGGATTTGCGTGACCGTTGCTTAAACATCCGGTACAATCTGTCTCCGGCCAAGTCCTTGGTAGATACCAAGGACTTGTGCCATCCATGCCAAGACGGGTTGAAACTGTGTTGCGCGGCAAAGGTGGGACAACTCGTTATTGACAGGTGGTCATAATGTTTTGACTCTTGAGTGTATGTGCATATAATTTGGACTAGATGTATCAATGAAATAAATTTAAATCAATTGCTCTCGACATTCTGCGCAATGTGCACGATGCTTTGGAGGTTCCATTATCTGGAAGATCAGTTTCACTACAATTGGCTAAAACTGTTTGCTTTACAAGCCAAGTAATGACCCCTTTGCGAAAAGTGCCACTGATACCAATCCACCGACGTGAAAGATTGCCATAGCGTCTAGAACGAGTCATTTGGACAACTTAACGGTATAATGTCGTGTTCAACGACGAGTATCGGTTTTGTTTATTTGATGATAGTCGCCGAATGAGAATCTGGAGATGTCGGAGGAATGGAGCCAATCTGGGAATTGTTGAAAGTTATACTTTCATGAACATGGCATAAATGTTTGGGAGTGCCATCGGACACTATGACCGTTCATCCCTGAAACGCCTGAGAGGTACATCGACAGCACGATGAGACTTTGCTGAGGTGTTGTAACTAATTGCGTTACCCTACATTCGGCGGTCGAAAAAGCAAGATTTTTTTCTTTTTCAGCCACTTTTTCAGTAAAGGTAATGTTTTTAAACAAAATAACATGAGGCCGCGCATGACTTTCATCAACAAAGAAGTCTTGAAACTACTCCAGTTGCTTCATTGGCCTACAATGTCTACTGATCGAGAATATATGGAATGTGATTGGTCATCGTTTACCTACTCTTCCCCAGAATCAAACGGGGAACGAATTGTGGAGGATGGTTGAGAATATATGGTATAGTTTATATAGATAGAGCTTCCATCCTTCAAGACACAAACCGCTCGCTAATTGAACCTGCAATTAGCTGTATGGTTATTGCTTGCAACTCAGTAAGAGATTGTCTTACTTTCAACTGACCACCTTATCTACTGATCACTGTATAAAATTGATCATCACTGCATAAAATTATCTTCTTGTAAACAGCATCACTCTTTTACATCTGCATTCTCTGTCTATCTATTTTCATTACATTGATCCTTCTTTTATAGTTGGCTGATGGCTAATTGGCTTAACACTCTGGTCTTTGGTACCACAGGCTTCAGATTCGAATCCTGGCGGTGGTCCCAGGCGTCATTTTTACTCGTTCATTTTCTAATCCTGTCCGGGGCATGGATGTTTGTTTGTGGTTAGGAATCCACATTAAACTGTAGGTCGCGTTCTAATTAGCCTAAAGTATGCAAAAAATGACCGTAGAGCAACAAATCAAACCATTCTTTTATAGTGATGCATTTTCTATGTCGGGCTGTGTAACTTCTGATAAGGTATTTTCTACAAGGATTTAAAAAAGAGGAGCACATTTTTAAAAATAATACCTAAAGATTAGCTTTCTCTCATAGAGAACTGATACTTATTATAACATCATGAATTAATTGGCAAGAAATTTACAGCATTTTTAGTAACTAATTTTAATAGTTTTCTTAAAATTAACCTCCAGCAACAAATCATGTTTGTTAAACGAATCGGTCATTTAACGATGCAATTGCTTTTTGATACGTTGGCGGAAAACTTTACGATTTCTCTAATTTTAGTCTGAATAAAATATTGAAAACCTGAAGCCAAATCACAATCTTCATTCATTTTGGAAAATTGATTATAGAAACCATTTTTAATAATACACCGTAATTTTTTAAATTCTATTTTGAATAATTTATATTTAGAATTTCATTAACAATCCGACTTTTATCTTATCCAGTATTTTCTCTACATAACTTTAATTTTAGGAATCTTACTTTGCATTCTTTACAAGTAACTATTTCTTTCTCGTGTTGAGAACCTACAACAATATTTATCGCTAAATTCTAACACTAGTTCCATTCAGGAATAAAAAATTTCGTTTTGACATTGATCATATCAAATTTTTCATTTATAAAAAAAATTTTTTCTTCTATTTATTCACATACTTCTATAAAGGGCCTGAATGGCCGAGTGGCTACCGCTCTGGCGCTCAGTACCACAGGTTTCGGGTTCGAGTCCCGGGGATGCCATGGATGTTTGTAGTGATTCGGAATCCACTTTAAACCGTAGGTCCCGGTCTAATAGGATCGTAGAGCGTTGCAGGGGCATTGTTACTCTGCGTCTGTGGTTTATCTTCAAGGTACACGCTCCCCCTGGGTAATGCAAAGTGAGTGACGTCTGTGCAGCGCTTGCCTTAAGGCATCCAAGACCAAGCTGTCTAATTGTTTACCAGCTGCATTTGAAAGAAAAAAAACTTTTATTATTATTTTTCTTTTTTACAGTTTATTTGGAAAAATAATTTATTTTTTTCTTTTTCTTTTCAAAAATTAATTTTATTTTAAGTATAATTATTTCAACAAAGATTTTTAATTTAATTCCGATGTTTTTTTATTTTTACAAAATTTATTTTCGTACAGAAATGCATTCCTTTTTCAATTTATTTTTTCAAACTGTTTTATTTGTTTTAACTTGATTTTTTTGAATTTTATTTTATTTTGCCTTTTTTTAATTTTATAAAATTATTTTGGATAAATGCCTTTTTTATTTTTACTATTATCAATATTTACAAATAATTGATTATTTAATTGATTTTTAAATACAAATTCTTATTTTCTTTTTATTTTTAATATGATTTGTTAAATCAATTTTCAATTTCATTCCCTATAAAAAAAAGTTTTCCTCAACATGTTGCAAAATTTATTATTCTTTGAAAATATTTTTTTATCAGTTCTTTTAGGAGTATACTGATATCAAAAATTTAGTTTAAATTGAACATTAAGAGATTTCTGTTTGTATTGTATGTATTTGTATTTTCTATATTGTTTTTATACAAGATATTAATTAAAAATTTTTACCCAAAATTAATTTTGAAAAAGCAACGTATAGTTTTCTATAGATTTAACATGTATGTATAACAATCTTTCGAAATATACCAGAATAGATAAACTCTGAAGAAGAAATCTTACGAATCTTTTCTATACTTAACTAATTGAAACCAATACCTACATTGAGATTAAGTATATTGAATAATTTTTTTTTAGCATAAATGTACTTTAATTAGAATAGGCATGAAATGTTCTATGAACTCTCATTAAATTTTATGTTTCAAAAGCACATTTTTAAAATTCTTTTTACAATTTTTAATGATATTTATATTTTTATATTTGACTCCATCTTTTAAACCCATAACAACTTTTTGTTATAAATCGCGGAAAATACATTTGTTAAATTTTCCCCCAAACAACCATCGAATACTAATAAATATTATTACGTTAATATGAAGAATTTGCATATTCACACAAATATCAGCAAGAAAAAAATTCGTACAAAATTTCAACATGCTTATACGTTGTATCTTATTATTTTTGCATGATTATCTTACATCCTCCTTACTTGCAAAAAATCAATTATTATTTTCAACGAAAATTCTATTTTTAATTTATGTACGCACGCCACTAAATTATATTTACAAAATTACACATGCATATATACTTTTAAACACCTATTTCAAAAATAATACTTCCATAGACACTCAAGAGCCAAAATATTATGACCACCCCTACATTTTGCAATGAACTCGCCTGGATGACGTGGAAGGCACGCGATCAGGTGGAAGTGGTATTTAACTGGTATTAAGTGGTGGTATTAATCCATGCCAAGGCGGGTTGAAGCTGTGTTGCGCCTCCAAAGGGGGACAACTCGTTATTGACAGGTGGTCATAATGTTTTGGCTCTTGAGTGTATATATTTAACATGTATTAATTTGCCCAAACAAAACTTCTTTATTTAAAAATTAATTCTGTAAATATTTTTTCCGTGCACTCAATTAAAAATCTAGTATACTAGTAGATAATACTAAGAATTGTAATACTGATAACATGTTCTTACACGACCACTTGCAGCTTCATGTAAGAAACTATTGTTGCCAAATATTGATAGGATTGGAAGACTTATTAATTTAAATATGCAGATTTTAATTTTGTAATCATTATTACAAAAAATTTTATCTGTTTGTAGTGTAATTTTAGATTAAGAAAAATAAATTACTATTTCTTTCAGTAAAGATAAAATATATGTTATAAAAAATATGGTACTTACGTATTAACGCTACCTTGGCTACAGATTTGGCGGTTTTAAGGGGCGCCAATCTAACAGCTACAGATTTGCTAATTTTTGACGCCATTTTTTTAGTGCTACGAAAATGCGTATTTGGGATTTGCCAGAAACAGAACAAGATGCAATTTTTTTTCAGGAGCGAAATATTTTACCAAAAAACGAAAATGTCCCAATTCCCATGACATGAAACTTTATTTTGATAAACGTAAGTTTTGGAAATGCAAATTCAGTCAGTGTGCTTATCATGTGGGACTTAGAAAAGACAACTGGTTTGAAGCAGGCAGAATTTTAAAAACCGCCAAATCTGTAGCTGCGGTTGGCGTTCAAAAGATAACTGCGTGCGCGTGCGAACAACAAGATTGCTCTTTATTGGCGCAACTGTAGCCAAGGTAGCGTTAATACGTAAGTTAGCAAAAATATTTTATTAAAGCAAATTTACTTTAAGAAATTCTTTTAAAACTTTTTGAATATTTAAAAAAATTTATTTAATATATATTAGAATATTTAATAAAAGATATTACATGAATTTTATTTTTGAAATATATTTCACTCGAAATCTTATTTGTGTACAGCTTGTTTTGAATTTCGATAATCATTCTATTTATGTTCACACATTAATAAGTTAAGATATATATATATATATATTGGACTTTATAAATGTGTATAGTATTATTTGGGGCCTGATGGCCGAGTGACTAGCGCTCTAGCCCTTGGTGTCATAGGCTTCGGGTTCGAGTCTCAGTGGTGCCATGGATGCTTGTAGTCGTTCGAAATCCACTTTAAACCTTAGATCCTGGTCAAATATGACTGTCTTAGCGTTGTGGGTAGGGCTGAAAACCCTACCCCGTAAAAATAAAAACATCACCTGTTTCGAAATCAGGCAGACGGCCTGGGTCCACCATAGGGCATTTGCGCTGATGATGATATTATTTAATCTGTGTGTTAAATTACATTCTATATTTCTTTGTTAAAGTTGCTACCTTCATAATTGATTTTATTGGTTAAAGCCTATAACTTCTTTTTGATAAAAATTTTTTTAACATATATTTTTACAAATATTTAGAAATTATCACTACTTAGACTGTGATTTTTGTAGAACTTAAAATGATGTTATTTTTTTTAAATTGAATTTATCCTACTTCTTATTATTAACCCCAAATAACTCTATTTTATTTCAAAATAATAATAATGTGTACATCTCACCAACCATATTTATTTAGATTTTATTTCTTTCTGTTTCATACACAAGTCTTATACTTAGGATTTAATATTTATAAAAATAATATGAATTTCTTAACCTGTTAATTTTACAATTCAAAATCTGTAGGTATACTACTGATAATAAAAGCTTATAAATTTATATAAGTGTTATTTATTATTATTTTTATAATAATTTCTAATTTTGCAAAAACATTTTACTTTGACAAACTAAAATATAGTATAGTTTAGCGAAAAATATATTTTAATATTAATAAGCAAAATACTTTGAGAACAGAAAAAAAGAGAAACATTGTTATTGTTGTCGTGTCCCTCATGGAAGGAGGGGGCAGCTTCTGTTCTGACGGAGCTGGTAGAAGTAGGTAGAAGTCTGACTTCTGCTCCGTGACGCTCTTATGGTCATAGGAGACCGGGACCTACGGCTTAAAAAGTGGATTCGAACCACTACAGAAATCCATGGCACCGCCGAGACTCGAACCCGAAACCTGTGGCACCGAGCGCCAGACACTCGGACATTCAGGCCCAAACGAAACATTGGCAAGATCAATTGAAATTTCTTCCAACTCAAATCGAGTTCATTTTGATTTTTATGTTCAAAAAAACTCATTAAATCATTTATATTATAATTTTTTCTAATGACATTTGTTTTATTAATTAATTTATTCTTTCTTCCTCCATATTTGATTCGATCTGTTAAATCGAAGTTAAAGCCCTATAACTCGTTGCTACAATTAGCTATATTTTTAAGCATGTAAACATTTAGAATTGGGGCCTGAGTGTCCGAGCGGCTAGCGTTCTGGAGCTCGGTACTGCATTTTTGGGGTTCGAGCCCCGGTGGTGCCATGGATGTTTGTAGTGCTTAGGAATCCACTTTAAACCGTAGGTCCCAGTCTAACATGATAGTAGAGTGTTGCGGAGGTATTGTTACTTCTCGTCCGTAGCTTATCTTCAAGCTACAAACAACTCCTGGGTAGTGCGAAGTGAGTAACGTCGATGCAGCGCTTGCCTTTAAGCATCGAAGACAATTGTCTAAGTGGGAGCTGCATTAAAACAAAAAACATTTAGAATTGATCCCTGCTGTAAACTATTTTTTATGAATTCTATCATCAACGATAGATGGCGCAACCAGCGCTGACGTAATATAGATGGCGCTACGCGCTGTTCCATAGCTTATATAAGTTATTAATTAAGCTTATAACTGATATAAGCTATGGGTCAACAATGTAAACAATGCAAGTTTGTTGGCGAGAGCAGGGTGTTCTTTAAGGAAAATGTTTTTATAAATAAAAGTATCTTTAGTTTAAAAAGAAATAACGAAAGTATTTGAACTATGGTTTTAATGGAAAGAAAAAAGGTAAATGATTTCTTTCTTATTTTATAACTTTAATCTAAGCTTATTACTCTTGTTTTTATTGTTTATTTTAATTTCGGATCGAACATTGTCGCATTCGTCGTCTTATATTACTGCTAACTTAATCACGTTTACATATTTAGGCTATTTATCTATAAAATGTTTCCTGCATAAAACTTAAAACCAGTTTTTTCAATTGATCTGTTATAATTAATTATTTTTGAAAAATCGAAATCATTAATTTTTAGTCCCTTCAACCATTCGTTAAAATAATTATTTCGAAAACAAAATCTCTCCATGTATCTTTCCAATCCTTAATACTATTGATAAATTTCTGGCGAAATTTATCTGTACTTACTTAAAACTGTAACCGTGGTTCCATCTACGCAACCATGTTTCCTCCTACACACAGCAAGAGTGCCCATTGCGACATACAGAAGAAATCGTCAGTAGGCTTCGAGACTCTCACCAGAGAGACGTACGGCAAAACAGGTGCTGCCGTTAGTTATCATCTCTCATCCCGAGTGTCCAGGTTCAATTACTTCATCATAATTGTTTATTTTACATTCTCTCACACCGAGAAAAGATATAGTTCGCACCATCCTGTGCATAAATGGGCCTATAAGCTCTCGACATCGTGAGCAATAATCGAGAAGATTTAAAATAATATATCGAGATATAATCGAGAAGATTTAAAGATATTTTATAGTTTAAGTATTTTAAAGTTCACTTATCAAAATGTTCCTTGGAAAAGGTTGCAAAAGGATCTTTCAGAATTAGCAACTGAAATCGATGAAACGATCCCATCGGAAGCCGTTACAGTTAATATTAAAAAAAAAAAAATAAATGTTAAAAAGTAGTACAAATGATGACGAAGAATTTGTTAAGCAAATTTTCGAAAGAATAATTGAGAAGAGAATTAAAAAGGGAGGAAAATGAAAAGTTTGAAAAGAAAATGAAGAGCACAAAGGCAGATAGAAATTGAGGAAAGGAAAAAGGGAAAAACTAATGAATTGGAGAGATTGAAGCTTTATAACGAAAATCAAGTTATGCTCCAAATGCCAAAATATCAACGTCTCAAAGTAAACAAGAAATCGGTTTGTTTAAGAAATCTTTCTGCAGATATTTATCTGAAGGAAGGAAATTTATTTTCATTTTTAATTTTTATTTCGACGACAGGCAAAAAGAAGACGATTTTGCATTTCATTTGTTAAGACTGATACTATTAAAATCTGAAGAAAACGTTAATGAGAATTGTTTGTTAGAGTTTATTGTTAAAAATGTTTGTAGTAGATGTCCGTTTGTTTGTTTGTGAAACTGGGTCTGGGTGTGGTCAAGTTGAAATTCACGTTTTATATCACACAGATTTATTTTTACAAGCGCACGAGCACGACACATTACAATTATTATTATACAACAGATAACACATTTAAAGACATATACTTATATTTATGTGGATGGATTCTTCTTAAGCTGTAAATAAAATTACTAGGGTACACGCTGGATAGCGAAATATACTTCCTCTCTGGATGAGAGCATGTAGGCCCGTTTATGCACAGGATGGAGCTAACTATATCTTCTCTCGGTGTGAGAGAATGTAAAATAAACAATTATGATGAAGTAAGTGAACCTGGACACTCGGGATGAGAGATGATAACTAACGGCAGCACCTGTTTTGCCGTACGTCTCTCTGGTGAGAGTCTCGAAGCCTACTGACGATTTCTTCTGTATGTCGCAATGGGCACTCTTGCTGTGTGTAGGAGGAGACATGGTTGCGTAGATGGAACCACGGTTACAGTTTTAAGTGATACAGATAAATTTCGCCAGAAATTTATCAATCGTATTTAGGATTGGAAAGATACATGGAGAGATTTTGTTTTCGAAATAATTATTTTAACGAATGGTTGAAGGGACTAAAAATTAATTATTTCGATTCTTAAAAATAATTAATTATAACAGATCAATTGAAAAAAACTGGTTTTAAATTTTATGCAGGAAATATTTTATAGATAAATAGCCTAAATATGTAAACATGATTGAGTTAGTAGTAATATAAGACGACGAATGCGACAATGTTCGATCCGAAATTAAAATAAACAATAAAAACAAGAGTAATAAGCTTAGATGTCATTGTGATGATTCAAAAATTATTGACATTATCGAAGTATGACTTAAGTGGATTCGAGTCTAAGAAATTTTAAAATAATGCTATGATAGGTCATAAATCTAATGAAAAAGAAAATTCGTCTAATTAAAATGATAACCGTTAAGTATTTAATTCATCTATCCGTAATGAAAGGGTGAATCCAAATGTTTTACATATAATCTTTTTGGCCATATTTCAAAAGATTGTCCCAAATCCTTGTATTATGTGATTTAAAAGGCCACACTAAAAATATTGCTTAAGAATAAAAAAAGAAATTAGCTTAATCGTATGTGACCTTTATTCTTCCATAATCATTGATAAGTATTTGAGAAATGCTACAATTAATGATGACACTATCAGCTGTTTGCTGATTAATGGTGCTTCTTGTTTATTGAAATAATCGCTTGCGATTTTCTAGGGAATGATATGACAAATTTGATATATGGCCAAAAATATCTTTAAATATCTATCAAAAATATCTAAAATATCTAAAATATCTATCAAAAATATCTTTATTCTTTTGAGAATCAAAAAGTGCCCAATTTGCAAAGATTAGGAGAGACAGTTATAGATTTTCAAATAGGTGAATTAATGGAGAAAGTTATTTCTGTTGTAATTGCTCCAGATTCAGCTCAACCATTTGATTTATTAACTGGGAGCACTTTTTAATTTATCATATATTGCGTATGCTACGGTCGGCGATTTTTTTCTATATCGGTTACCCATTTATGGTTACCCATTTAGTGCATCGAAGAAATGTCATGTATTAAATTGCAAATGGTGGAAATTACAAAAAAATAATAAATAATAAATTTTGTTAACGCGAAAATGGAAAGTAAATAATAGTTTAATTATGATGTAGGGAAATGAAAGAATTTTGATTCTTTATTGTAAATAAAGGACGGTTAACTATTATATCGATTATTAATGTTGGATGTAAGAAAATAACGTTAAAAGAAAATCAGAACATTGGGAAAGTGGAATTTGTAGAGAAGACCAACTAGGAAGCAAATTCAAATGATTTTAATTTGCTTAGTGATAATCATTCATGTGAATTATTAAATGTTAGTGCATATAATATAGAGTGAAATCCTGTAAGCTTAGAATAAATAAAAGTTAACAAAAATTTAACTGAACAGTAACAACAAAACATTGTTAATTTGCTAAATGAGTATAGAAATGGTTTTGCATTAAACATATCGGAGTTACGGTATACAGGACTAACAAAAACGGACATTAAAGAAGTTGAGGGTTCAAAACCTGCATGTATGAAGTTGTATAAAACAAACCAAGCCGAAAAGAGAAGCAATTAAAGAAATCGTTAATGAATGGAAAGCATATGGCGTGAAAATCACAATACTCAAGCACTGCTCTTTTAGTGAATAAAGCTGGTGAAAATCGATTATTAATATATTATATAGAAATATATAATAATAAAATGATAAATAAAATGCTGTAGAAAATTAAATAATAAGATGATAAATTTCTTCATCCCAAAATTGATGATCTATTGGAACAGTTACAAGATTGACTGTCAATTTGGTTCACTGGTATCTGCAAATCCAACTGACAGAAGATGTAAATTAAAAACAACATTTATAACACCGGATGAAACTAGACAAATTGAAAGAATGATATTTGGATTAACTAACGCACCAGCAGAAAATTTATCTGTACTTAACTTAAAACTGAACCGTGGTTCCATCTACGCAACCATGTTTCCTCCTACACACAGCAAGAGTGCCCATTGTGACATACAGAAGAAATCGTCAGTAGGCTTCGAGACTCTCACCAGGGAAACGTACGGCAAAACAGGTGCTGCCGTTAGTAATCATCTCTTATCCCGAGTGTCCAGGTTCAATTACTTCATCATAATTGTTTATTTTACATTCTCTCACACCGAGAGAAGATATAATTAGCACCATCCTGTGCATAAATGGGCCAACATGTTCTCGACATCGTGAGCAATAATCGAGAAGATTTAAAATAATCTTTCGAGATATAATCGAGAAGATTTAAAGATATTTTATAGTTTAAGTATTTTAAAGTACACTTATCAAAATGTTCCTTGGAAAGGTTGCAAAAGGATCTTTCAGAATTAGCAACTGAAATCGATGAAACGATCCCATCGGAAGCCGTTACAGTTAATATTTAAAAAAAAAAAAAAAAAAATGATAAAAGTAGTACAAATGATGACGAAGAATTTGTTAAGCAAATTTTCGAAAGAATAATTGAGAAGAGAATAAAAAGGGAGGAAAATGAAAAGTTTGAAAAGAAAAATGAAGAGCACAAAGGCAGATAGAAATTGAGGAAAGGGAAAAAAGCGAAGAACTAATGAGTTGGAGAGATTGAAGCTTCATAACGAAAATCAAGTTATGCTCCAAATGCCAAAATATCAACGTTTCAAAGTAAACAAGAAATCGGTTGATTAAGAAATCTTTCGGCAGAGATTTAATCCGAAGGAAGGAAATTTATTTTCATTTTTAATTTTTATTTCGACGACAGGCAAAAAGTAGACGATTTTGCATTTCATTTGTTAAGACTGATACTGTTTAAATCCGGAGAAAAAGTTAGTGAGAATTGTTTGTTAGAGTTTATTGTTAAAAATGTTTGTAGTAGATGTCCGTTTGTTTGTTTGTGAAACTGGGTCTGGGTGTGGTCAAGTTGAAATTCACGTTTTATATCACACAGATTTATTTTTACAAGCGCACGAGCACGACACATTACAATTATTATTATACAACAGATAACACATTTAAAGACATATACTTATATTTAAGCGGATGGATTCTACTTAAGCTGTAAATAAAATTACTAGGGTACGCTGGATAGCGAAATATACTTCCTTTTTCCGGATGAGAGCATGTAGGCCCATTTGTGCACAGGATGGTGCTAACTATATCTTTTCTCGGTGTGAGAGAATGTAAAATAAACAATTATGATGAAGTAATTGAACCTGGACGCTCGGGATGAGAGATGATAACTAACGGCAGCACCTGTTTTGCCGTACGTCTCTCTGGTGAGAGTCTCGAAGCCTACTGACGATTTCTTCTGTATGTCGCAATGGGCACTCTTGCTGTGTGTAGGAGGAACATGGTTGCGTAGATGGAACCACGGTTACAGTTTTAAGTGATACAGATAAATTTCGCCAGAAATTTATCAATCGTATTAAGGATTGGAAAGATACATGGAGAGATTTTGTTTTCGAAATAATTATTTTAACGAATGGTTGAAGGGACTAAAAATTAATTATTTCGATTCTTAAAAAAATAATTAATTATAACAGATCAATTGAAAAAAACTGGTTTTAAATTTTATGCAGGAAATATTTTATAGATAAATAGCCTAAATATGTAAACATGATTGAGTTAGTAGTAATATAAGACGACGAATGCGACAATGTTCGATCCGAAATTAAAATAAACAATAAAAAACAAGAGTAATAAGCTTAGATGTCATTGTGATGATTCAAAAAATTATTGACATTATCGAAGTATGACTTAAGTGGATTCGAGTCTAAGAAATTTTAAAATAATGCTATGATAGGTCATAAATCTAATGAAAAGAAAATTCGTCTAATTAAAATGATAACCGTTAAGTATTTAATTCATCCATCCGTAATGAAAAGGGTGAATCCAAATGTTTTACATATAATCTTTTTTGGCCATATTTCAAAAGATTGTCCCAAATCCTTGTATTATGTGATTTAAAAGGCCACACTAAAAATATTGCTTAAGAATAAAAAAAAGAAATTAGCTTAATCGTATGTGACCTTTATTCTTCCATAATCATTGATAAGTATTTGAGTAATGCTACAATTAATGATGACACTATCAGCTGTTTGCTGATTAATGGTGCTTCTTGTTTATTGAAATAATCGCTTGCGATTTTCAGGAATTGATATGACAACCTTGTAAAAATATCTTTATTCTTTTGAGAATCAAAAAGTGCCCAATTTTGCAAAGATTAGGAGAGACAGTTATAGATTTTCAAATAGGTGAAGTAATGGGAAAAGTTATTTCTGTTGTAATTGCTCCAGATTCAGCTCAACCATTTGATTTATTAGCTGGGAGTACTTTTTAGATTTACCATATATTGCGTATGCTACGTTCGGCGATTTTTTTTTTCTATATCGGTTACCCATTTATGGTTACCCATTTAGTGCATCGAAGAAATGCCATGTTTTAAATTGCAAGTGGAGGAAATTACAAAAATAATAAATAATAAATTTTGTTAACGCGAAAATGGAAAGTAAATAATAGTTTAATTATGATGTAGGGAAATGAAAGAATTTTGATTCTTTATTGTAAATAAAGGACGGTTAACTATTATATCGATTATTAATGTTGGATGTAAGAAAATAATGTTAAAAGAAAATCAGAACATATAGTGGAATTTGTAGAGAGACCAACTAGGAAGCAAATTCAAATGATTTTAATTTGCTTAGTGATAATCATTCAGGTGAATTATTAAATGTTAGTGCAGATAATGTAGAGTGAAATCCTGTAAGCTTAGAATAAATAAAAAGTTAAAAAAAAATTTAACTGAACAGTAACAACAAAACATTGTTAATTTGCTAAATGAGTATAGAAATGGTTTTGCATTAAACATATCGGAGTTACGGTATACAGGACTAACAAAAACGGACATTAAAGAAGTTGAGGGTTTCAAAACCTGCATGTATGAAGTTGTATAAAACAAACCAAGCCGAAAGAGAAGCAATTAAAGAAATCGCTAATGAATGGAAAGAACATGGCGTGAAAATCACTATACTCAAGCCCTGCTCTTTTTAGTGAATAAAGCTGGTGAAAATCGATTATTAATATATTATATAGAAATATATAATAATAAGATGATAAATAAAATGCTATAGAAAATTAAATAATAAGATGATAAATTTCTTCATCCCAAAATTGATGATTTATTGGAACAGTTACAAGATTGACTGTCAATTTGGTTCACTGGTATCTACAAATCCAACTGACAGAAGATGTAAATTAAAAACAACATTTATAACACCGGATGAAACTAGACAAATTGAAAGAATGATATTTGGATTAACTAACGCACCAGCAGAATTCAAACAGTTAATGTACCATGCTTTAGGATGCTTAAGCAACAAAGATATTTTATAACATAAAAATATTTTTAACAATAAACGCATGCGAACGACAATAAAAACATTCCAAGAGTTGGGAAGAAATGATCAAGAAATTACGCAAGGTATTTAAGGCTTTATGAGAAACTATCTAATTTAACATCAAAATTATCCAAATGTGAGCTTACGAAATATGAAGTAGAATTTTGAGGCTTCATTATTAACAAGAATGGGATGAAACCAGGCTCAAGAAAAATGGAAATATTTTTTAATTTCCCTAACAACAAAATTTAATGAAGTCAGACTCTTTCTTGGCATAACAAGTATTTTTAGGAAACAAAATTATGCCCTAAAAGCAAAACGTTTAACTGAGTTAACTAAGAAGAATGAAAAATTTTTAGTAAAAGAATATACAAAAATAATCTTTCAATATTTTTAAAAAGTTAATTGGTTTGACAATCTACTGTAGCTCTCTAGACCCAGGCGATAAAAACGAAGCTCATACCAATGCAAGTGTGAAAGGTATAGCTGGATAACAAATGGTACTTAATATACTGTATTATCAAGGAAATGACTGAAACTGAAAAGAATTATCACAAGTAAATTGGAGTTGATGGTTATTGTATGGGCATTAGAACGATTGAGACAATTTCTATTAGGAATAAGTTTAACACTTGTTACTGACTGCGCAACATTAATTTATATGAATGTCCTCAGATCACACGATGGAGTGTACCTATTTAAGAATACGATTTTGAAGTTAACCACAGAGCGGGCATAAAAATGACGCATGTAGATGCAATGAGTCGAGTTCCCGTTTCGGAAGATACTGTAACAAACCTCATAGAGAAAAATTTAAGATATGCTTAACACTGAGGGAAGATGAACATGTTTTAATCATTCAGATAGCCGATAAAGATTTAAGAAAAATAATCGACAATTTTAAGAAGGACGAACACGAAAGAACGACCGAAGAAAAGCAAACGATTACAAATTATGTCTTCAAACGAAATAGAGTATACAAGTGAATCAAAGAAAAGGACTAGAGAAACTTCTGTATGCGATCCCTAAACATATGAGAAAAGTGCAACTGCCACATCTCATCAACCTATGGGGCAATTTTCCGTTTATAGGACTATCAATAAAATAAAAGTGTTTTATTAGTTTCCTTACATGGAGCTTTAATTATGGAAATACACTCCTGTCCAAAATTAAGGATAATTCAGAATCACACAGAAATTAAACTCTAAAATAAAAATTGCCTGTATTGCATCGTCCGAAAGACATACTCCATATTAACCATCATACTAACCATGTTATACTGTTTTTGTAAATAGGTTATTTTTTTGAAATTTGCTCCAGGAGTAAAAAGAGCACAATTTTTATTAATTATGTCAAACATATAGCATCTTTTTTGCTCTTTATCTTTTGTTTAATAAATAGACTTTACAAATAAGTCAAATTTGTTTTGCTTCTGTCTCTTTCTTTGCCTGAACTTCATTATCCTTAATTTATGGATATGAGTGTATATAGCAATGTATTTAATGTCCAATCAATAAGACTCCGGGTATAAAACAGCAAAGATTGTTTTTCTTTTTAATGCAGCTGGCAAACACTTAGACAGCTTGGTCTTGGATGCTTTAAGGCAAGTGCTGCACAGACGTACTCATTTTGCATTACCCAGGGGGCGCGGGTAACTTGAAGATAAGACACGGACGCGGAGTAACAATGCCACCGCAACGCTCTACGATCCTATTAGACAGGGACCTACGGTTTAAAGTGGATTCCAAACCACTATAAACCTCCATGGCACCGCCGGGACTCGAACCCGAAGTCTGGGTACCGAGCGCCAGAGCGCTAGCCACTCGGATTCAGGCCCTCAAACAGCAAAGATATCTTCACCCAATTAAGCCTGAAAAAGGACCCTTCTGAATTGTTTGTGTAGATCATTTAGGACCTTTCGGGATCAATATGAGGAAATTAAAATTTACTAATCATAATTGACAACTTCACAAGATTCACCATACTTTTTCCAGTCAAAAAACTGCCTCCCAACACATTTGGTTGAAAAAAAGATTTGAAAACTTCGTTGAAGAGTTTGTATTACCTGACAGAATCATACGTGATGGAGGCTCGTGTTATACATTCATTTGAAAAGTATTGTCATGGTAAAGGAATAAAAACATATCTTGAATTCTACTCAACATCCTATGGAGAACGGCATGCTTGAACAGATTAATAGAACAGTCTTCTCCACAATGAAAACGTCCTTGAGTGATTTACGTCATAAAGGTTGGGATTTATGAATAAAATAAACATAAATTTGGATATTTTAGTCAACAAAAACCACAGAAAAGACGCCATTTGTAATTCTTCATGGTTATTTAGGAGATTTAATGATGGAATCCTTCGAAAAGCTGCAGATAAAATCTTCGATTTGTATTCTAATCTGAAGTGAAGTGAAGAGGAACAACATAAAATGAAGAAGTACAACTTCAAAAAAAAAATGTTGAATTATGATTTTTGAACCGGGAGAAATAGTGGTTGCTCAATTGTTCACTTTAACAGGGAACCTATCGAAACCCAGGCAAAAAATAGAGGACCCTTAATTATGACTGATGTTCCCCAACGATACTGACCAAGTGAATCAACTGTAAGAAAAAGATTGAGGTAGATTCTACATCACAACAGCACAAGTGAGTCAACTCAAGCCATGACGACTTCATACGGATAATTATGACTCGGATGATAAGGAACTCCAAGAATGCACTAATGACCCTTGACTATTTGGGTAACTACTTGTATCAGGAAATATGTTTGAGAGCTCTTTCCCACGAATTGAACACTAATAATAAAATAAGATGTGAACTGTAGAGTTTTCTCATTTATTTTGGTCGCCATCACATTCGAAGATGGCCTTGCCACACTACCTTTCTGTTTCCACACACAATCTACTCTGCTTAAACTCAGGGATTCCCCATAGCCCTTTACAGATGGCTCTACTATCCTTTCAATGCCCTTGTCCTTGCAATGTTTACAAACATTCAAATATTAAAGAAAAAGTTAAATATTACAGTACTTATATAAAAATGCAACACAAAAAAATTCTACATTAAGCATCAAAACAAATTAAAAAAAAGTAACACAATATCCAATTGAGAGCAACACAATCTAATAAGCTAAAAAAAACCAAAAATTGATAGGTTTAACACACACACACACACACAAATTAATAAAATGAAATTTAGTTATAGCCCTTTTAAATTCTTCTGAAATACTTCTAATTTTACAGTTTTTTACCTTGTTGTCAGAACCATAATACACTTCCATAACTCTAGTTAAAGACCACTTACAAATTGGTAAAAAGTCTTCTTTCACAATTAACATGGTACCTACAGAAATATAATATTTTACCATCTATTTAGATATTTATTGGAACGTATTTAAATAATCGGTTCTCCATTTTTTTCCAGACAGTTGAAACTACCTTATGTGTTAACTGTCATCGACTCAACCGATTATTATTTATATTCGTCACATTACTTTCAGTTATATTATTGACGAATATGCCATAAGAAAATGACCAGGAATCAAAACCTTGAAATTGTAAAAATCTTTTTAACATTGGAATAAGGTGTCTAGAATTCAAAATACCTTCTACTTGAATAATAAAAGTTTCCAATTCTTTATATGTGATATAATTTTCCTAGTTTCCTTTTTAAATGATATTTCACCATTTTTATACCTGCCTCCCAGAGGCTTCCAAAAGTAAAGATATTTAAGAGGAATAAAATTCCAATCAATTCTTTCATCAATAATATAAAAGGGCTAAATTCTCCTTAGAAAATTAACAATTTTGTTAAAACTTTTTAATTGCAAATTCTCTGGAATAAAGTTGGTTAATTAGACTAGGACCTATAGTTTAACGAGGATTCCGAACCAAACATCCATGCCACCGCCAAAGCACTCAAGAGGAGGGGGAGAGTGTTGGTTGGAGCTCTTTCAGGACCAATGATTTAATCTTCTCATACTTATTGATATCTCAATCTTCAACATAAACAAATAAGCTTCCTATTCACTCGCCCAGTAAATTTATAAAAATTTTCATTTTTAATTCTTCTGGGAGATTTCTTAATCCTGAAAACTTTTTCTAATGAATTAAAAGAAAACGGTGAAGTACTCTGACTTCGATGGCACTGGGACAGTTAATGTTACGACACTTCTCATTAAATTTTCCAAGCCATCACTCAGTTATCTCTAGTTTGGGATGTATTAACTAAATCCCCTTTCACATTCTCAAGTTCCAGCTCTTTTTCAAGGTTGGCTAACTTTAATTTGTCTACTTCTAATTTTATTTCCCACTTTCATTTATCCTTCTAGGAATTTTCTTTCTTCCCTTTCTTCCAAAAAATCGTCAACAAGATGGTACACTATCTAAATTTTGTTTTTATAGACATCACTCATCATCATCAGTGGCCCAACAGCTACATGGTTTAAAGACCAAGGCCGTCTGCCAACCGGCAGATTTCAAGACAGGATACGTTTTCTTTTTACTGGGTAGCGTTTTCAACCCAACACTCTACAGTCCTATTATACTGGGACATATGGTGTAAAGTGGATTCCGAGCACTACCAACATCCATGAAAAACCGCCGGAACTCGAACCAAAACTTGTGGCCCCGAACTCCAGAGTGATAGTCACTCGACCATCAGGCCCACAGACACCACTGGATTCGATAAAATTAATCAAGTCTATTTTGTCTGGAATAGCTAAACCCATCTCTTCCGCAACCTCAATTAGCCCATCCTTCTTAAGATTCAACGCAACAGCCATTGTTTATTCGCCATAAAATTATACCAAAACAATACACTCCAGAACTTAACAAAAACTACCAAACTAAACATTTTTATCTCAACACCTAAAAAATTAACACAGCAAATAAAAGCAACCAGCACATAAAAACTAAAGAACCGACAATACAAATACACTCAAGAGCCAAAACATTATGACCACCTGTCAATAACGAGTTGGCCCACCTTTGGCGAGCAGCACAGCTTCAACCCGCCTTGGAATGGTTAATACCCCCCACTTAATACCACTTCCACCTGATCACGTGCCTCCACGTCATCAGGCGAGTTCATTGCAAAAATGTAAAGATGGTCATAATGTTTTCGCTCTTCAGTGTATATCAACACTTTAAAAATAAAAGCAACTGACCCAACAAACCGATATCAGCAGTAATACACACAGTATTTAAATAATAGACACTAAATAAAACAAAATACCCCTCAACGCATTAGAAACATTAAAGACTTCACCTACCGGACTCATCCACAGAATATAGCCACCACGATTTTCAATAACGTTCACCAGTCCGGTCCGCCAGTCTGGATCAAATAATGTTCGACAGTTACTATATTTTACACGAATTGAACAGAAATAAAAACAAATTCATTTAATTTGCCGCCGGCACACTTCAGGATTGTTTCGCCACACTACCTCTCAGTTTTCACACACACTCCACTCTGCTTAGAGTTTGAGATTCCCCGTAGCTTTTACAGATGGCGCTGCATGCACAAACGAACGATAAACATTGTTGCTGAAACCATTTTTGAATTAACTTTTACTTTTTTTTTTATTGAACTTTGGAGAAACTTATTTGGTCAATAGTTATAAAATTTTAACATTTTTATTAATATTTACAAAATTATTACATGATTAGGATATGTATTGTATACATATATATATTTTGTCTATGTCTATTTTAGCATTGTGACATATATTGCAACATTTAAGCATTGTAATATATATTTTTATATAGATGTAACTTAGTAATTTTGTTATTAACTTTATTTTTTTAAAACATGTATGTTAAAAGTTTAAGTAACAATTGAGGATTGTACGGATGCCGAGTACATTATTTTTATAACTATATTATCACCAATAGATGGCGCAGTCAGCGCCGACTCGACGCAGATGATGCAACCGATCTAAGTTAGTTTCGAAGTTCTGAAGTTTGTTTTACGACAAGATCTGTCGTGCTTTAAAGATAAATATTTTTAGAAATGAAAGTATTTTATTAGTTTAAAATGATTTTAGTTAAAATGACTAAGATTTTGTAAAATAAGCCAGTTAAAATGATATTATTATTTTAAAATTAATTTACATTAATTCAATTTTCTTTACTCTAAAACAACTTTTATTTTATTTCAAATTATTGTATATCTCTAATTATTCTTAGTTATCACAACAATCTTTTTCTCATACATTTGTATTTTCTTTACTATTTTATCAAACTTATTTTGTACTTACTTATCTTCCATAAATACTATGTTTTTAATTTTAATAATAATTGAATAATATTTAAAAAAAAACTCTTATGGTTTTTTTTTTTTAGCCATTACAGGTTGTTTAAAACAAGACTTTTCACGTTAACAAAAAATATACAATTATAGTGAGTATACGATTGCCAGTGAATAGGATTGGAATGTTTATCATTTTCAAAGTATGAAAATGGAATGATTATCATTTTCGAAAAGTGAAAAATGTATTTTTGATAAGAGTTTATATTTTCTAAGAAATCTGCTTTACCTGAACAAACTTTTCTTTGTCTTAAGAAAACAATATATTATTCATTTATTTATATACACAGTCCACTCACATTGATGTGACCGAATGTCAAAAGCCAGAATATACACTCTTGTATTTCTGGCTTTAAGTGGAATGTGGTGTTAAGTAGTATTTAAGTGGTATTTAAGTGGAATTCTTTATATACACTCCACTGCGATGTACTGCCTTTTGTGATTGGTTATTTCACGTTGACGTCGGAAGTAGGTGGTAGTCACATTAATGTGACTGGACTGTGTATTTTAAATTGAAAAAGGTTGAGGGGTTCGAATCTGACACTTGGCTCAATTCACTATTTTTATATTTATGCTACGTTGTGCCCCATAATCCTATCTTTACGACTAGTGAATAGTTAGGTTTTTATTGTACCTTTTTTACCCCTTTTTTGTTAGGACAATAAAAGGATGGAATAAAACCAATAAAATAAAAATAAAAATTATAAAACCAAAAATACGGTCCTGATTATGGCCTTTTTTTTTTTGTGTGGATAATTTGTTTAATTTGCAGCATCACTCTTCAAATGGCTCTCACCGTTCAGCATAATTTCCTGTTGTACTTGTGTTATTCAAATGAGTTCATACTCTGTTTACTTTTTTTTTCGATATTTCGGCAGCGACAACTGGTCCCCTAATTGTACTGAATTTTAAGTTTAACTTTAATTTCTTTTATTTTTGTATTTTACTTTTATTATCAGTATTTTTATCTTTTTTTTTTTTTTTTTTTGAGTACCATTTAACTTGAATTTTTAGAAACTTTATCTTGTATTTCTACTAACATTAATTAAGCAGCCAATTAAAATTTAAAGCATATTTATGAATTAAGATGAGGAGGTTTAAGGGGTATTTCCCCCTGTTGGTACTCCGTAATCGGTACGCGAGTTGCCAGTTAAATTGAAATATATAAATAAATAAAAATATATTTTTAATCTCCCCAATTAATTAAATCATACAAAAAATTTCAGGAATTGAATTTTTCTTCTAACTATATATCTTCTTTTATTTTTGAATTTAATTGTGATTTTTTTACATTTATTTTTAATGCTGATAATATTTTTTTTTACATGATTCTTTTACTTATTGAAATTGTTTTCACCCGAAAACTAATTGTTTTATACAAAAAAATTTGCATGTGTATGCATATGATAAAACATTTTTTTAATATATATTTTAGTATATAAAATGTTGAATCATATTTACCGAAGATTCATTTAATTAATATAGACTTTTTTTTAAAAAAATAAGATTAAAAATGTGATGATAAATATTTAAATTTTTTTATAGAATTGATTATGTCCTATAAAAAACTTTTAGTATTTACAGCAAATATAATGTCATAAAACTGTATATTATTTTTCTAATGTGTTTTTAATAAAAATTTTCTTTACCATTAATTATTTTTAAAGAATACTATAATGTTTTATTAAATATAATTCAATGTAATGCTAATCTCTCCATATTTACAGTTACATTTTCGGAATATTCATGCATTTTATCTAAAACAATAAAATATTCATGATCAAATTTTTTGTAAAAAATTTTTATCCTTGTATCCATTTTTTTCTTTAAACAAACCCTTTGAATAAAAAAGTTTGCACAAAACTTCATTTAATCAATTTTTTTTTTAAACAAACCATTTGAATAAAAAATGTGACTGATTTTGGCCGAGTGTCAGAAAAAATGTTTTCATTTTGCTCTAAACCTGATACATTTTATGCTCCATCAAACAGTCCCTTTTCAATCATGAATACTTATTTTTCCCCTTCCCTTTACCTTATTTTTTTCTAATTTGCACCCTTATTTTTTATGATATATCTTCCTTTATACAGCTGTTTTTTTCGGAGGTCTTATCTTCTAATAATGCAGAAGATACGATAATTTTTGAAAAAAATACTTTATTTTAATCTGAATGAACAGAAATCTTTTTTATTATTATATATTTCATATACATTTTTGACAAATATTAATTGACCATCTAAAAAAAAAAAAAATAATATTGATAGGTAATGAATTTGCATCGATTCTTTCTAGTATTTTCACGACTTGACATTTATTCAATTCCTTCTATTAGCTCACATATTTTGCTCAAATTTTCAATTGTTAATTAAATACTTTTTATTCCTCCACTTAAGTTCAAATACATTTTTTAAACTTGTAATGAATGGCACTTGATGCTAATATAGTTTTTCCAAATATTTATTCAGTATTCCAAATATTTTTTATTCCAAATATTTATTTTTCCAAATATTTATTAATTAATTAATTATATTCTTTTTAGATTTAAGGTGCATATATCTATCAATAGATGGCGCCAGATAAACTTAAAAAAATGAATGAAAATTATTTATAAAGGACTTTCTGCAATAGAGTGAATAAAACGTAGGAATTGACTGTAAAAACTTTTTTGTTATGTTACTTGTTTTTCTAATGTTACTTTAAATTAATATTTTACATGTATTATTTCTTATGTGCAATGTTTAAACAAAATATTTTTTAACCTTTCATTAAAATTTTATGGAGAATAATTCAATTCTATCTTGTTTTTTTTTTTTTATCTGTATCACTTTCAATTTATATCCAGTCATATTCTAACGATACATTTTTTAAATTAGTACACATTACTTGTACTAATTTTTTTAAACATTTATGATTAATTCCCTGTAAAATAAAATGTTATGAATCGGCTTCAAAAATTTTCTTTCAAACTAGTTTCAATTTAATACTCTTATATATTTACAATTTTATTTTTCCTGTCGTTTCTATATCTTTTACTATCAAGAGATATCTGGAAAGTCATATGCATTTGAAAGAAACTGACCCACTTTAAACTTTTTAGTACAAACTGCGCACTGATAATAGCCGAAACTACACTCAAGAACCAAAACATTATGACCACCCCTACATTTTGCAATGAACTCGCCTGGATGACGTGGAAGGCACGTGATCAGGTGGAAGTAGTATTTAACTGGCCAAGGCGGGTTCCATGCCAAGGCGGGTCGAAGCTGTGTTGCGCGCCAAGGTGGGCCAACTCGTTATTGACAGGTGGTCATAATGTTTTGGCTCTTTGAGTGTATATTGATGATTTGAAAACTCGATGAGTTTTTCTAATTATTATATACTCTTGTGTATAATTCAATCATCAGGTTTTCATAATTTTCAGGTATAAACATTTTACAACAATATAAAATATAGGATTCCTGATTTTGAAAGTATCTTCTCTTTAAAAGTGACTTTTTTTTTTCCTTTTAAATTGTTTTCTTTGAACTTATACATAGCAGGCTTTCAAGGAAAATGTATCTGAGAAATAAATGCTTATTTCAATGCTGCATTTTTTTTTTACATCTGTGTGTTCGGGAGATGATTGGTATTTATTTTGTATATGTCATTGCTTTAAATTTGTTTTAATAAGTTATGTAGTTATATGAATTTTGCGAAATATTTGTAAGAAAAGATATCAACTTTGTCAAATTTATCAATACGGTTTTAATAGAGAAAAACTTCATTTTGAAAAATATTGTTTATAAAAGGTTTAGTGAAATAGTGAATAAACGTATTTCAATTATATGTAAAAATTTTTTGTTAATTTCTCCATGCACCTTCTACATGTTACAAAACATTATGACCATTTTTGCAATTAACTCGCCTGACTGACGTGGACAGGCACGTGATCAATACGGTTTTAATAGAGTAAAAGGGTGGTTTTAAAAATATTGTTGAAACTGTTTGCTCGAAAATTAATTTTATTTCAGTTGTCATAATGTTTTGTGTCTTGATGCACCTTCTATAACAGTAATTCTTTGTCAACAAGGTTTTTCTGCTGTCGTCTCCATTTAAAATTTATGTAGTCTTTTATTAGTCTTATTATAGTGTTAATATACTATAGGGCCTCATTGGCCGAGTAGCTAGTGCTCTGGCACTCGGTACCACAGGTTTCGGGTTCGAGTCCCGGCAGTGACATGGATGTTTGTAGTGGTTCGGAATCCACTTTAAACCGTAGGTCCCCGTTCCTAATAGGAGCGTTGCGGGGGCATTGTTACTCCGCGTCCGTAACTTATCTTCAAGTTACACTCGCCCCCTGGGTAATGCAAAGTGAGTAACGTCTGTGCAGCGCTTGCCTTAAGGCATTCAAGACCAAGCTGTCTAAGTGTTTGCCAGCTGCATTAGAAAAAAAAAATATAAGCAATATTTAGACAATTCGCGGTCAAATCTTATGGGTAAAGAATTTCTTCTTTATACAGAGTTTTTGAGATATATGCCCTCTTCATAAATTTTCTAGGAAATTTTTGTCCAATTAAAAATTTTTCATTTAGTTCGAATGATGAGCGCTGCTTACATAAGGGTAATTGTTTGTACTTTTATCGCAGTAAGAAGGAAAAAAAGTGGAAGGTTAAAAAGTGTTTACATAACAAAAAGGAACGCTTTGAATGCTAAAATAACCCAAAGTCATGTAATTACAGACTGATTTAAAATGATAATTCATTATGAAATAAAGTTTTACGTTTTTAATATTATTAAGCTATATATTTTCATAGTATTATTATTTAATAATGAAAATGATATGATTTAAGTAGTAGTAAATTTCAAGCAACGAATCTTTTTTTCAAATATATCGAAAAATGTAATTTTAAAAAAATTATCTGAAGAAAATTGGTCTTCGTTTATTCACGACGAATGTATAAATTAAAAGTGTTTATACTTGAAGTCTGTATTTAAACAATAATTAGTGCTGAAATTTTTAAGTTTTTTCTATTTCAGAAACTTGATATGATAGAAAAAAATATTAATTTTCTGTTACACGAACACAATGCATCCAACTTTTTTAAAGGGAAATAATTTTCAGTATTAGAACAGTAATGATAGAATTAACTATGGTTCAGACGAAAATAGATTCAGGGAGTATAACCAAAAATTAAAATGAGCTATCAAAAAGTGCTCAGGGAAGGAAGGGGGAGGGGGAGGAAACAAAAGAAAGAAACAACACCCTAAATGTGCCGAAAGAATGGTAAAGAAAATATGTATTACCTTAAGGTATCGAGATTGAGTGTCTCTTTTGAGCTTTTTCCTTTCAATTTTAAAAGCATTGTTTTCCTTCCCTGTTAATAGATGGCACTACTAATCAACCAATTTTAAAGTATATCAGCCTTTTTGCCAAATAAATTTACTCGCCCAATTTTTGGCTTTATTTTTCAACTACAAACAACTTCTGATAAATGGCACTACTGTTTAATCAATTTTAACACTGATCCCCTATTTACAAATTAATAGATTTGTTTACCCAATTTTTGAAGTTTGCTGATAAATTACTATTTGCTCCTCAAGAACTCCTCTTTCATTAACTAGTCATCATTTCTCTAATTCCAGCTTTATTAATCATGCCAATCAACTTATCAACATTGCACCAAGTGTTTAATAACTTTCTAAACATCCAGTACATCCTCTCTCTATCATCCTCTTTCTTTACCTTCGCATTCAACGTCGCGTGGTTATTGATCGTTTAAACATGAACTATTGTCATCATCACGTATAAACAGGGATTTTTCTTCTTTTTCATTTTATTATTTTGATTTTTATTTCAATTATGCTCAGAAATTTACATGATGGAATTTATATAACTATTTGTTGATTTCTAATAAATGCCATCATGTCATAAATGCCATGCTTACGTATCACCAGCGGTTTGGTCTCAGCATTGTTGTAGTTATTACCATCTAAAATATATTGTTTTCGTTCTTACTCTTTTCATTGTTCGCAGTAGGGCATAGAAGCCAGGGTTTCTATCCCCAGTTCAAACAGATGAAGGGGATTATGGCTATCAAACCACCATATGTTCCATACGGTGGTTTAATAAATAATATATGTTATTTATATAAGCCATATACCTGTATTCTGGGTTCATAAAAATTATATGGTACTTACGTATTAACGATACCTTGGCGACCGACTTGACGGTTTTTTAGTGTCGCCAGCTACAGATTTGGGCGCTTTTTAAGTGTCGCAATCTGACAGCTGCAGATTTGCTGAGTTTTGACGCCATTTTGTAATGCTACGAAAATGCGTATTTGGGATTTGCCAGAAACAGAACAAGATGCAATTTTATTTTTTTCAGGAGCAAATATTTTATCAAAACAACGAAAATGTCCCAATTCCCATGACATGAAACTTTATTTTGGTGAACGTAAGTTTTGGAAATGCAATTTCAATCAGTGTGCTTATCGTGTGGGACTTAGAAAAGACAACTGGTTTGAGGGAAGCAGAATTCCATTTTGTATAGCTTTGAGAAAGTGTTTTGAATTTTGAAAGCGTTTTGATTTTAAATGAAGTGTTTTATATATTTTATTATTTGTAACAAAAATTTTAAGTGTAGATTGGTGCCACTTTAAAACCGCCAAATCTGTAGCTGCGGTTGGGCGTGTGCTCTTTTTATTGGCGCAACTGTCGCCAAGGTATCGTTAATACGTAAGTACCAATTATATTTATAATTAAATATGAGATGTTCATAACGGATATATTATTACTGTAAATTGTCCTTCTTCTTATACGCTTCCCTGCAATGAGAAAGATTAATTCTTTCATATTATGTGTCTTCTTTAATCGTAATTATTAAGTGTTTCAATTGAATGATTTGGAACGGTCACAAGCAAATGTTATCTAATTTTCCAACAAAAACTTTAAAAAAGACAAGGTCGGTATTGTTCTTTCTAAATAGGAAAATACATTAATCAGTTTCAGTTATTTTATTACTCTCGCCAATTCCATTATTCAAAATTAATAGCCCATTTCTATTTCTCTGAATAATCTATTTTTCTATTTCACAAGCATTCCAATAGAAACGTCTTAACGATTTTCTCAATTGTAAAATCGTATAATTCAATTTAACTAAATGAAAAAAAAGAAATGTAAGAGAAAAACATTAAAACTATCCAATGGAAATGGCGTGAAAAAGATGAAGAGTTTTTCTGTAAACAATCTCATGATTCGAGTGAACAAAATTATTAACAATAATCTAGTGCTATTGGCAAGTTATGAGCCAAGAAATGGCTTCCGATAATCTCAAATCCTTGAAATGATTTGCTGTTAAACTAACGCTAAATGTTAAAACGCTTGTGATCACATATTCAATCTCTACTCATAGCTTATTTTTTCCATTTTGTCTTTTCTTTTATAAATTTCAGCTTTGAGTGTTGGTAATAGTACTAAATTTATATCTAAATTTGATTTAATTTAAATTTTGATTTTTATCCTGATTTATACCAGAACAAATAACTTCTGCTAATTACAGTAGATGGCACTGTCGTCGTTACAAGAAGCTTCTTTTAAAATAATAATTGAACGATTTTTTTAAATATTTATGATAAATTATTATAAATAATTAATGTTTATACTTTAAGAAGATTTGCATCTATTCAAAAAATGCTCAATAATAGAAAAGTTTCTCTTTTTAGGAAGCCTTGAAATAGCAAGAAGCCTATTAAAATCACACATGAATGTTTGAACAGGAATGGATTTAGTACAAAGTAATCACAATTGATTTGATCGCAATTATTCTTTATGTTCTTATACTTAAAGTATAAAATTTTATTTACTTCATTATCTTCTGATTAAAAATATCTCTTAGATAATCAATGTAAAAATTTTCATTGCATAAACAGCATCTTCTTTTACTGATTATAATCGTCAACAGATGGCAGCACCAATTTTTGGGATAAGAGAATTTCAATACATTTTCAAAATCTTTTTTTTTTTCTTGAAAGAAAAGTATATTGAGATTATATTTCGTAAGTATTCTGTTATACATTATTAAATTCTTGTGCTTGCATTTTCATTAAAATTTACTCAATATGTCTACGTAAAATAAAGCAGAAAATATTTATATGTGATGAAATAAATATATTTAGATATAAAATTACTGAAATACTTTTTTTTTTTTAAAAGATTTACTTTCAAAAGATAAAAATGAAGGGAAAAGTTCTTGGAATTTTATTTTAGAAATCAATTTTCCTGTAAAAGTTTCACAACAACTTTTAGATAACACAATCCATATTTAAATACAGATTTAGTTGAATCTAAGATTACAGGTTGAATACGCCTCTTTGACTTTTTTTTTCTGCAAGCTTTCATTTCGAAAACGTAAACATGTTACGAAGCGATTCTAAAAATTCATAGAAATGCTTGAAATTCTTCTTCTCAAGTCATACATTTATTTGGTACTTAAGTATTACCGATACCTTGGCGTGACAGACTTAAGTTTAAGATTTTAAGTTTTTAAGTGTCGCCAATCTAACAGCTACAGATTTGGCGATTTTTAAGTGTTTTGGCGGTTTTGTGAAAGCGTTTTGATTTTAAATAAAGTGTTTTATATATTTTATTATTTGGAACACATATTTGGCGCCACTTAAAAACTGCCAAACCTGTAGATGCAGTTGGTGCGTGTGCTCTTTATTGGCGCAACGGTCGCCAAGGTATCGTTAATACGTAAGTGCCATTTATTTTACCCTGTGCTTATTATAGATAAATAGATGCAAGAAATGTTATTTCGTTCATAACTGATAATGTTGTATGAAATATAATAAAGCATTACAAAAAAAGTTCATAGGAAGGAATATTTTATTTTTTAAAAACCTTTTGGAAGAAAATATTGCAAAAAGAAAATTTGTTGATAGAATATAAATGATAAATATTTAACAAAATTAAATTTACAATGATTTAAAATTAAAAAAACAATAATTTCTTTTGTAAATCGTTGTATGATAGACCTTTTTTCCCTCCACGCCAATAGAACAAAATACATAATAATAGCCGAAAGAAAATATTGTTGGCAAAAATCGCCAAACTATCATCGTATATGTTAAACTACAAAGTAAAAGTCTCATGAGAAATATGATCACGTGAGAGGGTCTTATTATGTTTGTCCCAAATTGTCAACCCCAGGCGAGCTTTATTACATTTCTACATTATAATTCTAACATCTATCCATCAGACCACTCTAGCTTTTATTTAAAACTTGATCCAAATAAGTTTTCGTTTAATATAGTGGAAGTTGTCTTATTTGTTATATTTTAATCTGTCAAATAACAGAGTAAAAGATGTCTTATTCGCCATATTTTTAATGTGTCAAATAAGTAAAATATGTTTTATTTTTAATCTATGAAATAACATAGTAAAAATATGTCTTATTTTTTAATCTTTATGAAATAACATAGTAAACTAAAGACATAAAATATGTCTTATTTTTAATCTATGTAACATAGTAAAAGTTATGTTTTATTCCCATATTTTTAATGTGTGTATTTTTATTTTTAATCTATGAAATAACATAGTAAAGATGATGTCTTATTCGCCATATTTTTAATGTGTCATAGTAAAAAATATGTCTTATTTTTAATCTATGAAATAACATAGTAAAAGATGTCTTATTCGCCATATTTTTAATGTGTCAAATAACAAAAAAATAACATTTTTAATAAATATGCCTATTTTTAATGTTTTTTAATTTTTAATCTATGAAATAACATAGTAAAGATGTTTTATTCGCCATATTTTTAATGTGTCAAAAACATAACATAGTAAAATATGTCAAATAACATAGTAAAATATGTCTTATGTTTAATCTATGAAATAACATAGTAAAAGATGTCTTATTCGCCATATTTTTAATGTGTCAAATAACATAGTAAAATATGTCTTTTTGTCATAATTTTTATCTGTCAAATAACTTCTCATTAAATATTTGTTCTATTTTTACTCCGTTACATAGAAAATGACCTTGCACTGAATAACGTAATTTACACTCTGTATTCTAGGAGCTTGTAATAGCAAACGTTATCGAATATATCTTCGATCTGATTCCAAATGTCCTAACAAAATACTTGGATTTTATTTATGCGTATGTGTCACCTGATTGCATAAAGGGTTGCTTGAAATAAGTTATTTATTATTCAATTAATTAATTATGTATATAAGAAGATTTTGTTTATATATATATATATGTTGTTGTTTCTATCCCACTTGGCTGGCCAAGCCCACGAGCCCATACGTACTCATGATTTAAGGGGAAGGAAGCAGCTTCTGTTGTGATGGAGCACCCGTAGGTAGAAGTTGACTTTGGCGCCGTGACGCTCTTACAGTCATAGCAGGCTGGGACCTACTGCTTAAAGTGGATTCCGAACCACTACAAACATCCATGGACACCGCCGGGATTCGAACCCGATACCTGTTGGTACCGAGAGCCAGAGCGCTAGCCACTCGGCCATTAGCCCCCCTCGGCTCGTCCCCCTTATATATATAATATAATCGGCCCCCCTTATATATATAAGAAACGAATTTTCATCCAAAAGTAAGTGAAGAGAAATAAAGAGTAAAAAAGAGTAAAAGCGCATAGAAGATTCAATAAAATTCACAAGCGTGAACGAATGGGAGGAGTGCTTTATTGAAGTTGGTCAGCAAGTGACAATATTTGGCTGAATATCGCACATTCAGTCCTTTTGGGCTGCTGCAGATTTTTGTCCTTTTTACTGATAATATTATTGAGGTAAACTGTTGGCTCACAAAAAGAGTTATTGGCGAGAAGAGAAGAGCAATTTGCGAGGTAAAGCCCCAAGACTTTGGCTTCTGCTCCTAGGAGAAAGAGAAGAGAAGAGCGGAGAAAAATTTGGCGAAGGAATAGAGAGAACAAAAAGGGTTGCCGAGAGGAGAAAAGATAAAAGAGGAGCAAAAGAGTTTTGATAGGAGCAATCCAAGCTTCGAATGTGACGTCACAATTTTTAGTGAAGCTGAAAAGTTATTTTTAGAAAAACGTTGCACTTCGTCATTAACAATGCCTTTCTCACGACATACAAATAAACAATCCTTGTCATGTGAAATTTACTTTTTCGACTGATATTTAACTATTTCGATAAATTAGTGCACTTGAATGTTATTATAATTGTTGTTTATTATCATTTTTATTATTTATTTATTATTTTTATCGTTTTTGTTTAAGTTCCAAAAAATTCTTAATCAAAACAAGATAAACAACATTGTTGAAAATAATATTTAATAATGATGGAAGTTTTCATTAATAAAAATAATTAAGTTTCAAATATTTTTTTTCAAAATTTTTTACTTTACTGAAAAATAAAAGAAAAACGACATTATATGTGTAAAATTTAAAAATTTATCATGCCTTAAACAAAAGTTTTGTGACAAATTACTTAAATTTCTTTTTAAATAAAGAATCAATCTCGATAAGTATTTTGCAAAATAAAAGGTCTTTCAAGCTTCAAAAACATAATTTTTAATCTTGAAAGATGAATTCTTGTTTTCGTTTAAACATTGGCAAGATTTGATCTTCAAAGAATTAATTTTCGAAGAATCTAACGATTTAATTCCTATTATTTGTTTTCAGATAAAGAAGTGTGTCTATTTCTTTATATTTTGATGTATTAATTTGTATATAAAAAGTAAAATATTCTATTCAGTAAATACTTTATTTGTTTTATTTAACATAAAATAAGTAAATAAAATTAATTTTACTTTATTTAAAAATAAATAAATGTAAATAGTTACCATTTCTACCACGTCCTCTTCTTTAATTCTCATAACGCCGATATAAAATCAGTACATCAGCATTATAGTAATATTATGTAAAATTTGTAAACAATCTATCTTTTATATATATATAACTATGCCCAAAAGTAATACCAATTATTATTTATTTCCAAGACTGTTTATTTATTCTTCCAAATTTATTTCATCGCTTCCAAAGTGATCCTCTCCGGACACAATGCACTTTTTGGCAACTTTTTTTCCCAATCCTCAATGCATGCTAAAAGTCATCGGCAGGTATGGCCTTCAAATCACGCAGCGATTCACGTTGAATATATTCAATCGACTCAAAACGGTGTCCACGCAGTGGTCTTTTGAGTTTAGGGAATAACCAGAAGTCACACGTTGTGAATACGATGGTTGTGGAACGATATGGGTTTCATTTTTGGCGAAAAAAGTCATGAAGAATCAATGTAGTGTGAGCTGCGTACGGAGGAAAATCCAGAAAACTATCACCAGTTTGTCGAATAGCTGTCATTTATATATGATGAAAGCGATTGATATATAAAGATTACATATTATTTAAAAAAGCCTTACAATGAAAAGGTCCTATTGTAAACCTATATGCATACATATCGACACAAGATGCTGATGGTCACAAATACCATGGAGTCTCCTAGTTTTTTGAACAAAATATATATAAATTGTAGATACTCCTTCTCTCTCTCCTTTCCAATTATTACTGAGAAACACTGAATCTATTCATGCTAGAAATATATTCCATGCCAGAAATTAAAGCTCATTGTCATCCGACAGTCGACAATAACAGCAATGTTATTTTATATTTTTATCTATCAAGGTTAACACAGAAGATTTGTATATGGGAATCTATAATATAATGTTGATCTAGTATTCAAAATCAGAAGTGAGAGCGCATGTCTTCATCTGAATTTACTAATTTACCACTGCTCTTCGGAAATATTTCTTATTTACCCTTATTTATTTATATGCTTTGATGTACGGTATGTTGAAACCATTGCATTATTTGATCTTCAAATCGGTGAATTGGATTAAAATGCTAAAGAAAATAGAGAAAAATTAATAAATATAGTATATTGTATTTTAATCGTTTGTCTGAGAAATTAAAATGCTGGTATTTTTTTCCTTAGGGATTTTGTCATCATTTGACCATTTTTTTTGGAAAATTTGAATTGTATTTTGCAAAGATTTTGGCATCTTTTGGAAAATTTGCAACCATTATGTTCTCCTAGATGGATATAAAGTTAATAATGCATGAACTCTATTGTTGTTGGGACTAATCCTCAGTGTCCTGTAGCGCGTAAAAGACACCTCAGGAGTAGTCTGCTCATGGAGGGGAAAGGGCGCAGCTTCTGTTGTGATGGAGCACCCGCAGGTAGAAGTCTAACTTGGCTCCATGATACTGAAGAAGGAGGGCAATGCCTTCTGGGACAACTTTTAGAGGGAATTTCCTCTAATTTAAGTATCATATGGGGGAAAATCAAGTAAACTCCCGTCAGTTGTCACACTAACGAGATAAGATGCTGAACATCACAAACGCCCTCGAGACTCCTCCTTTTTTTTTGAAACAGTGTCTACAACAAAGCCACCAGCGGATGGAACCTCAGACATAATGCTCACCAGTGTCTCACGTAATAACTGAGCCACGTATCGTGCACGTGAACTCTTCAGTTACGTAGTTCACAGCGTGGGTGAAATAGTGCCTGGAATGACAGAAACACTTCATATACTGCTGAAATATTGTTGATTTCTCTGAGCCAAAAAAAAAAAAAAAGTTTAGTATCGTTGTACATGTTAGATAAATTGTTCACGTATACATTTCACCTTGCAAATTGTTACAAAAATCTGATAACTAATTTTACTTTGAATTTCATTTTATTGATGACGTTATTCTTTTACTCATATTAGTTTTATTCGCAAGAATTTCTATATTCAATTCAAATATTTTTTACTGCTGTCAGTAATCTAACTCAAAAATACAATTATGAAGTAAAATAATAAAACGAGAATTACTTCACAACTTACTTTCCAACAAGTAATAATGTTGCCGTAAAACGATATTTATACCATTTATAGATCAATTGTGGTGCCAATTGAAAGAGAGGTTTATTAATTACAAAACTATATAGCAAAATTTGATGCACTTTTATTTAAGTAGCGATAAATTCATAGAAACAAATTTACATGATTTAATATGTTTTATATTTTATATTATTTGAAAGTAAATTAAAATTGTGGTTTCATAAATTTTCCAAAACTGCAATATACAAAAACACAATTGAAGCATTAGGTAAATGCCACAAGAATATATATCCTAATATATATTTCTTATTAAAATTAAGTGTGATTCTACTAATGATCTCGTACGTGAATGAAAGATCTTTATAACATGACAAATGCAAAAACCTATTTAAGAATCAGTGTAAAGCAAGTTTACCTAAATGGTTTTTCTTATTAATTATCAATTGAAATTTTGAAGTTGATATAAACGATGCAACCATAAACTCGCAAAAAAAAAAAAAAAAAAAAAAGATTATACAGTAGAACCTCTTTAAGTCGAAAACCTCCACAACTCGAAAAATATTTTTGTTTCCCAAACCTCCATTACTCGAAATTTCAGCCCTCTACCTCTATGTGTCGAAATAATTAGTCAATCTCCAGAAAACATTTGGTATATATTTTTCCTCCGTAACTCGAAAAAAAATTGACCTCTGTTTCTCGAACATTAGCAATGTTCGATTTTTACAACTCGATCATTTGAAATTAATTACCTCTATAGCTCGAAGAAAAATAAGTTACTGACTTTAAGGATTTGCCGACAATGCACGTCATTGTTTAGAAAACAATGTATGAGTATGCAGTAAATAGAATAACCAATTTTTATGAAATGTTCTTATTATAATTCTTATTATTGCTATTGATTTCATTTGAACTCTAGAGATAGATAGAGAACGACCTACTTTGTCCAAAAAAAAAAAAAAAAAAAAAAAAATTATAATAATAACTGACTTTTTTTAATACATAATATTTTTAATTTTAAGGTTGTTTCGTAATTATTTATATGTAATATGATTTTTTAGTGTAGTACATAATATAATTTTTAAGTTGCAAATAAACATGCTTATTACCTGTGTAACTTGAATTTTTATTTATTTTACCTCTCTAACTCAAAAATAAGTTAGAAAGAATCTAAAACCTCTACCAGTCGAATATTTACTTACAAAATCCGGGTAAGTGGAAATCCTCCATAAGTCGAAAAACTCTATAACTCGAATTATTTGGAGTCTCTCTTGAAGTTCGACTTACAGAGGTTCTACTGTATTATAATTTTCTTTTTTTTTATGTAATTTTTTTAGGAATCAAAATAAAATTTTTTTTTCCATTACTTTTTTAATTTTATTGTTTTGTGTGTGTGTGTGTGTGTGTGTGTATTTGAACCAAAAATTGCAGAATATAAAAATTATTATTCCTGTTACTTATAAGTATAAACGATTGAACTTTCACGAAAGGTTACGATGAAGAAACCTAGTGTGAGCTTATATATATACATACATGTATATTATCACTATTTTCAACCAAATATTCCGGCATTTTCATCGCCACTTATCTTTTAATATACTACCAATGTATACAATTTTATTTTTGAATATTTTGATGCTAAAGCATCAAAGTATTCCACGTCCTTAATTACAAACTTTAAGTACGTCTTTAGCTACATCCGTAACTACTAACCTTACAAATTGCAAAGAATAAGTAAAATTATTAATGAATACTGCGCCTCTTTTAATAACAGCTAATGTCAGAGGAATCGATCCTTCTATCACTATGGAATATATGGGGACTATGCACTTTGCAATTTGGGAATGAATTACATTTTACGATATTAAATGTTCATGGCAGTAGTTTTATCCAGAATCATGGAGCAAATTTTTATGTGGGCGTAAAAGAGCATCAGGCGACAGTGAAGCATCAAAAAGTGAACAAACGAGCATGGTTCCGAAAATAGAATCAAGAAAGTATTCTGAATATTACTTAAACTTTGGCTTCATCAGTACGGAAGTAAATGAAGAAGAAACGCCCCCATGTGCCATTTGCTCAAACATTTTGGCGAAACTTTATAATTTTAAAAGTCACTTGGAAATGCTTCATAATTAATGAGTTAAGAAACTCCAAGAATTCTTCAAATTAAAATTAAATAATTAAAAAAAAAAAATTTGTTTATGAATGAAAATGCTTTTTACTTGACTTTTACAAAACTTCATATAAAAAAGCAGAATGTAAAAAAGAATCGCACCATTGGAGACTAATTTGCTGTTTGCAATTGAGGTTGTAGAAGCTATGTTGAGATAATTTTTCTGTCCCATATATCTGTCTAATAATATTGTTGCCCGTCGAATTGGTAATAAAACTGAAAACGTAGAAAATGCTTTTTTTCTTTCTAATGCAGCTGGTAAACACTTAGACAGCTTGGTCTTGGATGCCTTAAGGCAAGCGCTGCAGAGACGTTACTCACTTTGCAATACCCAGGGGCGCGTGTAACTTGAAGATAAGCCACGGACGCGGAGTAACAATGCTTCAGCAATGCTCTACGATGATTTTAGACCGGGACCTATGGTTTAAAGTGGATTCCGAACCACTACAAACACCCATGGCACTACAAACACTATGGCCACCACTCGAGCCCGAAACCTGTGGTACCGAGCGCCAAAGCGCTAGCCACTCGGCCATTCAGGCCCACGTAGAACATGCACTTTATGGGAAATTGAATGACAAATTGCTTTCAGTTCAGCTTGATGAAGCAATAAAGATTCTTATTTCATTGCCATTGTTCGATTTTTTGTAATGATGTGCCAATAGTAGAAAATTTTGAAACTTGTTTATCAATTAAGAAATGAAATCATCAGTTTTCTAGAAGAAGGAAACAGACCGGAAAAGATGGTTTATTGGTGATGAAATAGTGCTACTTGGTCGAAATATTCCAGAAATTTAATACCTTGAATTTTCATCTCCGAGAAGTAAATGCACATACATGTATATGCACGTATCCAACATGATACAAGTAATAAAGTTAGCGCTTTAAAAAATTTGAATTGAGGAGCAGAAATTTAAAGCAATAAATCGTAAAAATATTTGTAGATGTGGACAAATGTGTTAAACCTTACAAGGCAGAAGAACAACATGTGAAAGTTGTTTTTGTAACAATTGAAAATCATTTTTTGCTTTGGTTTGTCGCTCTACGGTCTTTTTTGTGCACACTCTAGGCTACCTAGACCGGGACCTACAGTTTAATGCGGATTCCGAATCACTCACAAACATCCATGCCACCGCCAGGATTCGAACCGTAAACCTGTTGTACCAATGGTCAGAGCGCCAGCAAATTGGCCAACAGGCAGCTGAAAATCATTTATCGTGCTGGCAAAGGATTATTTACAAGAAGATATTTTCTTGTTGACGACAATTGGTAGCAAGTTGTGAGAGGATTAGAGATCCATTTCGAAATGCTACACAATTTAGGAACAATTAGGAAGAAGAAATTTTCCTACACAATTTAAGAGTAAATTCCTTTTTGATTTTTGGAAAAAGCGCATGGTGGTTTTTCTGCACTGACAACAAGAGCATTTCGTATATACTATTGTTATTTTCAACAACCTTCTTCATTGTAGCAACAGATCCATTTTGGGCAAAGGCTGTCTGCCTCCTGGTAGGTTTTGAGACAGGTGATGTTTCATTTTCACTGGATAGTAGGATCGTCGGTCCTACGCCCAACAGTCATATTTGAGTGGGGACCTACGACTTAAAAAAGGTTTCCAAACCCCTACAAACATCCATGGCACTTCTGGGTCTCGAACCTAAAACATGTGGCACAGAGCTCTAGTCACTCTGCCATCAGACCTTATTTTAAACATACATTTGCAAAACCTCATTCTCTATTGTAACTACTTTGAAAACAATATCTAGATCTCAACTAATGTTAAAAAAAAAGAACTCAGAGGGCCTAATACTGTGTCCAAAAAGTAAGACCAATTTTTAATTTAAAATTTCCCAGGGCTTATGGAATTGGCACTGTCATTGACATCTGTGTGAAATTTGACAAAATATTCATCAGTGTTTGAGTTGCGTTTAGCTTTGTGAGACGCTAAAACTGATTCCGGCGATTTTTGAAATGTCTGAATTAGTTGAGCAACGAACTTACATTAAATTTTGTTTGCGGAAACGTATAAAATGCTGTAGAAGACATTCGGTGAGCATTCATGTATCGGAAAGAAATGTTTAGAAAGGGTATAAATTGTTCAAAGAAGGCAGAGAACGCGTTAAAGACAAAGATACCTCTGGTCGACCATCAACCTGAACCGACGAAGCTCACGTCCAAAAATTAAAGATTTGGGGATTGCAAACTGTCGATTTGCAATTAGAGACCTTGATGATGATGTTGAAATTTCAAAAGGATCGGTCAATTCCATTTAAATGATTTTTGGGCCTCAAACGCGTCAAATCTCGATTGGTACCGAAAACAATGAATGCGCCAGCTCGCACTGCATTGATTCTTTGTGACTTTTTCTGCCAAAAATGAAACCCAAATTCGTTCCACAATCACCGTATTCACACCGACTTCTGGCTATTCCTAAACTCAAAAGACCACTCCGGGGACACCGTTTTGAGTCTATTGAAGAGATTCAACGTGAATCACCGCGCGATTTGAAGGCCATCCCTGCCGATGACTTTTTAGCATGCATTGAAAATTTTTAAAAATTTTAAAGGGCATTGTGTCCGGAAGGATTACTTTGAAGGCGATGAAATATATTTGGAAGAATAAATACAAAGTTTGTTTAAAGAAAATAATTGGATCTTACTTTGGGACACAGTAGTATATTACATTTATGAATCGCTCTAAAAGATGGCTTTCCTCGCCATCTTATATATTTTTGTATAAATTTAATGTTTTCTGAAATAGTCACAAAAATTATTTTATGGTTGAAGTTTTTCTTTTTTTTTTTCAATTGTGTTTACTAGAATATGTTTAAAGCCAGCGGAAATCCGGCAGAGAAAACAGATTTTGTCTCATTTCTCTACAATAATAAAAGTCTCGCTCGCAATCTTTTGTTCCCTATTCTATTCGGTCGTGTTTTTCCTTCGAATGACGTTGGAATTCTTGGAATAATTCTTTGTTAAAATATAGAATAAAAAGGTCGGTTTCAAAGGATGCAAGAAATGAAACAAAGTTTGTCACAACAAGTATTGCTTTCTTAATAAATCCTAGATAGGCCTGCCTTTGCGTATTCAACACAGAAATGGTGAAGCCTTTCTATTTTTTTTTCTTTTTCAAAAAATTTTAATGAGGTTAATAAGCGTTTCTTATCCCACTTGACAGACAGAAACATCCAGACCGAGTCCAAGGAATCCGTTGTGGTCTCATGGAAGGAGGGAAAGGAGTAGGGCAGCTTCTGTTCTAATAGAGCACCCGTAGTTAGAAGTCTGACTAGGCTCCTTGCCGCTGAAGAAGGAGGACAAGGCCTTCCGGGAGGACTTTTAGGGGGAGGAACGACCCGCATTTGCATATCGTATGAAAGAAAATTGAGGACTGAGGGTCTGAATGGCTGAGTGTCTAGTGCTCTGACGCTCGGTGTCACAGGTTTCGGTTAAAGTCCCGGCGGTGCCATGGATGTTTGTCGTGGTTCTGAATCCACTTTAAGGCGTAGATCCCGGTCTCCTATGACTGTAAGAGCGTGACGGAGCAGAAGTCAGACTTCTACCTACGGGTTCTCTTTCACAACAGTAGCTGCTTCCTTCCCCTTCAATCATTACATATGAGCTCGTGGGCTTGGCCTAGATGTCTACCAAGTGGGATAAGAAACAACAGCAACAAACATGGTCAATTTCTTGGACCTGAATAATCGAGTGGCTAGTGCTCTGGCGGTCGATGCCACAGGTTTCGGGTTCAAGTCCCGGTGATGCCATGGATGTTTGTAGTGGGTCAGAATCCTCTTTAAGCCGTAGCTCCTGGTCTCCTATGACTGTAGAGCGGTACAACTTTTGAAATCAAATGTTTTTAATTAATTAATTATTTAATTAGTTAATTGATGTTAAGTTAATTTTATTTATTTATTAATTAATTTAAATTTTTTTTTTTTTTTGGTATTTTGATCCAAATATGTTTGTCAGAAATATGTGTAGATCCAGACAGGGCTGAGCGATTTCATACAATATTTAACTTCAACCTCGTCTACTTTTAATCGCAATTTTACATCGAACACGTTTTTGTCACATTGAATATGTTTTTGATAATAAATATTATGAAATTTAAAAAAAAAAATACATTTTTGGTTTTACTTCAGTCTAGTACATTATAAACAAAAGAATTAAAAAAAAAGCTTTAATTAAAATATATATCTTGTGTTAAATATTTATTTTTTAATTAAGCTAAAACTTGATCATGCAGTCCGATTCGTATCTCAGTGGCAATTAGCAGTAAAGTTATTAAGTTTTATCATGTTTGAACATGATGTTGTCCGGGTTATGGGCCCATGACGTTATCCGAAAATGAGGGTCAAGCAAATAAAACTCTATGCGAAAATTTTGGCGGAAAATCGTATTTGGGGCCTTTAATTCTTGAAATGATTCATGAATAACTTTAGTCTTAAGGAATTTTCTGAAGAATTTGGCTTTTGTTTGAAGTCTTTTGTAGTATGGGTTTGAAGCACTTTTCGTGTTTTGGCTTAGGGATTTTAAATATTTGTATATTCAAGGGCTATAAGTACTCGTAGTGCGTTGATCAATTCCTTCTTCTTGAAGCTTCATATTTATCACTTTTGGCATTTTCCGGTACCTATTGAGCTGTAGGGCTTCTTATTGTATTTGGAATACTTCATTAGCGACTAGAATTTCCAAACTTTGATATATTCTTTTGGCTTGTGTACAATATCACAATCGTCATCGAGTCTTCAAGTTTCTGAAAGGTGATTAAAACACTGGACAACAAATCGGGTTTTTTTTGTAAACATTAAAAAAATTATCAAAGTGTTTTTGGAGAGAAATTTATTTTTGATTATATTGCATAGTTGTAAAAAATTTTACTATACATTATATTGCATAGTTAGAGGCCTGAGTGGCCAACAGCTCTGGCTCTAGGTACCACAGGTTTCGGGTTCGATTTCCGGCGGTGCTAAGGATGTTTGTAGTGGTTCGGAATCCACTTTAAGCCGTAGGTCCCGGTCTAACATGATCGTAGAGATTGTGGGGATATTGTTATTCTGCGTCTGTAGCATATCTTCAAGCTACACGTACCTCCTGGGTAATGCTAAGTGTGTAACGTGGTTGCAGCGTTTGTCTTAAGGCATCAAAGACAATGGTCTAAGTGTTTGCCAGCTGCATTAGAAAAACAAATATTGCATAGTTGTGAAAAACTTTATTATATTGCATAGTTGTGAAAACTTTATTATATTGCATAGTTGTAAAGATTTTATTATATTGCATAGTTGCAAAGATTTTAAAGAATACATGCACACAGCTAATTCTGATATTTTACAGAGCGATGAAAATATTCATAAAGTAAAAAAAAATTAAATTTAAATGTAGAACATTTTTATTTATAATCTTTCGAAAGTGCCCTATTATTATATTTTTGTTCGTATAATCTTATTACCTTCAGCCTTTTTTTAATTCAGCATGCTTTCTTTTTCTTACACTGAACTGCAGTTAAGAAATTATATATAAATGCATTTACTTCATCTAAAATATAAGGACATAGTTCCAGTGAATATATAAAAGCTTTTTTATTTACCTTTCACATTTAGATGGGATCGTCCGAATTATTTTTTTCAGGTCTTTTAAATCACTTTAAATTTTCTAAACACGAAGAATTTTTTTAGGCATAAATAGTTATTTAATGGTGATTATATTATATACTAGCAGAACTCTGGATACGCTGTCCTGCCAAACAAATGCATTGTAGAAATGACATACCGCGAATATATTATTCATGTACCAATATACGGGCATACTGATTTTCATGGATATCGTTTGAACGGTATATAGGATGAAATGCCACAGCACCATCTGGTGGCAAGCAACAATAAAGTGGATAGAGTAAACCTACACTCAAGAGCCAAAACATTATGACCACCCCTACATTTTGCAATGAACTCGTCTGGATGATGGGGAAGGCACGTGATCAGGTGGGAGCGGAATTTAACTGGTATTATTAATCCATGCCAAAGGCGGGTTGAAGCTGTGTTGCGCACCAAAAGGTGGGCCAACTCGTTATTGACAGGTGGTCATAATGTTTTGGCTCTTGAGTGTATTTTCCATACTCGAATACATACTATTTCCGATTTTCATAGCGATGGGTTGAATGGCATAGAAGTTGATAGATTGCAGCACTATCTGGTGGCTACTTACAACAAAAGAGATCGCATAAAATATTCTGCATGTTTTGTCAAACACTCACAAAAAATTTCGTCAACATCGGTCAAGCAGATTAGGAGGAGTTCAGGGACAAATACATGCACAGAAGAATTATTTATATAAATATTATTTGATGATAATATAATATAAGTATATATTATTTGATGCTAATTATGGATTTATATCTGCATCGTATTAGCTGACCATCATCTGTATTACAAAAATATCGTCAATCACAAAAGTCAAAATACAATTATTAAAATAACGAGATTTAAGAAATTAGAAATATAACAAGTAATATAAAAAAAAAAAAAAATTAAAGTCAATTCTACTTTTTTCACTATATTGCGGAAAGTCCTTTATAAATAATTTTCATTTTAAAATTTATCTGGCGCCATCTATTATTAGATACATGCAACTTAAATCTAAAAAAGTAATAACTAAAATTAATTAATTTAATTTAATTACTGAATTAATATTTGAAAAAACTGTATTAACATTCAGTGTCATCCACTACAGGTTCAAAAAAAAAAAAAATGTATTTGAACTCGAGTGGATGAATAAAAAGTATTTTATGAACGATTGAAAATTTGAACAAGATATATAGGGTGAGTGTGAGATAATAGAAGGAATTGAAAAAATAATTTATATTTAATGCATCATTACGTTTATAAGTTAAACAATATATTTTAAAAGTAAGCGATAAAACTACGAAATAAGCAAAAAAAAAAAAAAAAAAAAAATTATGTTACGTCTTCACATAAGAGGTGCTTTTGTAAAACGTCACACAATTTCACCCTCATCTAAGCAGGGAGTGAAAAAAACGTCGAACATCATTAATAAAAAGTGAATGAGGATCCTTTACGTGGCTTTTGGCCGATACCTGTTACTGTTCAGGTTAAAATAGCTCTAAGATAAGAAATTGGTGTTGACGTTTGGTATTGGATAATTAAGTTAAAGAGAATTAAAAGATATTAAGCTGAAATTGCGAAAATTGTTATGGAAAAAAGGTTTCACTGTCTAAATTAATATGAAACGAAAGATACTTTTAGCAAATCTTTTGGTAGACTGCCGAGGATTTTTAATGATTAAGATGCTTGAGGAAAGTGAGGTTAAATTCGAAATTGCCCTCTCATCCGTTAACGGAATACGATGCGACGACAATTAGCAAGAGTGTTAACGCGGAAGCAGTTCGAAGAATTCTCCCATCTGAAGGATTCTACTGCAGAGTTCTGAGAAGAAAGCAAACCACTCATGTCCAGTGCAAATCAAACCAAAAGGTTGAAACTTGCTAATGATTACATCCATGCGGATTTTGACTTTTGGAATATTGTCCTTTTAACCAACAAGAATAAATGAAATGTTTTCGGTAGTTATGCAAAATGGTAGAAACGAAATTATAAAACTCATTAATGGCGTTCCATGGTGGAAGAGAAATCGTGATTTGAGGGCCAATTACAGCTACTGGGTATTGGGAAATTAAACTTCACCGACTTCTCAATGGATCGTCTCAAATACTTGAAGATATTGCATGGTAATTTACAATCATCTGTTGACAATTTGCAAATTGGTAACAGGTGGTTCAGCATGAAAACTATCCAAAACACACAAGCGAAGATGTGTAAGAATGGTTCTTTTGCAAAGCCCTTGTGAGGATCCATAGTCTTCTTCAGTCGCCCCTGTTTGAATCCCATCGAACACGCACGGAATAAACTCGACAGAAGAGTTTAAAAATATCCAGGATAAAGATTCCTTAAAAATTGTGTTGTTGTAATCTTTGTCTGATATTACGCCGCCCGATACCACACAAAATCTTTATTATCTTTACAATTCATCATTTATTGAAAAGACCAAGTTAGAAGATTTTAAATTATTTTTAATTATATAAGTGATGCTGACATTTCATTTTCCTTCAAGTGTCTGTGCACTTTTCTGCTATCGGACTTTGATTATTTTTTTGGTTTATAAGTTTGAAGTATTTCTATTTTTATATAAATATAGGCGAGCACAATTTGTATTTAATTATAAAAGAAATATTGCAATTTTTTTCAGACTTTAAAAATGCATAAAAAAAATTTTTGAAAGTGTGGGCTTACTTTTGCAACTTGCACATATACAGTTATATAACACATACGTTTTTTTTTTTTCATGGGTTCTTATGATTTTATAACACAATTTTTTTCTTCTTTCATTCATTCAGTTTTTTCTTCTTCAGCCCCATTTGTCTACTGAGAGATTTCGAGACAGGAAATGTTTTCTTTTTACGGGGTAGAGGTGTCAGCCCTAAAAAAGACAGTCGTATTACACAGGGACCAACTTTCCAAACTACTGCAAGCATCCATGGCCCCGCTGGGACTCGATCCCAAAACTTTACTAAGGGCCAGAGTGCTAGTCACTCAGCCATCAGGTTCCACACTAAGCATCTTATTAAACCATAATATTTTTGTAGGATTGTCATTATCTCTACTAATAGCAAAAAATCGAAAGTATATTAATTGAACAAACCTTCTTTTGGCCCACCTTTAACTTTAAATAAATCAATAGAAATTTATCCATTGAATTTGAATGAAATACCGTAACCTCATTGCTGAATAAAAAAAATCTCTTGTAAGTACAAAAAAAAAAAATAAAAATAAAAATAAAAATCTAAAATAATCAACATAAGATGTTGAATTATTCAACTTTATTTAAAGTTGAGTAATTCTAATTAACCCCATGCTAAGTAATTCCATTACATAATTATGTAAAGGGATTAAACTCTACGATATAATATTTTTAATATAAAAAATAAAAGTGAAAATATATTTCCATAAATCGCTGTGATTTTCTTTTCGAATAACACTGAAATTTGTTTTAGGACACGATCTTTTTAGCGATGCACCTTCCTGAAATATTGTATTTTAATTGAGATTGCCAACCTCTAATGCATACATATCCTTTACTGTTCCACATAAAGATGAAATTTCTGCTAAAAATTAACTCAAATTGTACTTATAGGGGTTTTTTGCTATTTTTTACACCTGCGAATAAAAGTGCTTGTGATACAGTAAGTTAATGCCCCGCATAGACTGAATTAAACATTTGCATGTTTGTGAATAATTAACGTATTCAATAAATTTATTTATTATATTCGATACGCATGTATCTTTAATAAAGAATAATCAGTTACGGTTACTTTAACTGTATAAAATTTTTTTAACAAAGGGAATTATATCCTAATGATCTAGTTTAGTGATTGACTAGATTGTTCTAGCTTTCGCTGAATTGAGATTTTGGAATTCCTCGTTTTCTTGCATAATTTCTCAAATGATTTTCCTAATTTATTGTAACAATCAGCATTTATAAATAAAACCAAATAAAAATTGTCAAACAGAACAACATGTAAACAGACCTTTTTTTATTATAAACAAGTAATATAAAAAAAAAAATTTAAAGTCAAATCCTACTTTTTTTTCACTATATTGCAAAAAGTCCTATATAAATAATTTTCATTCATTTTTTAAAGTTTATCTGGCGCCATCTATTGGTATATACATGCAACTTAAATTAAAAAAATTAAAATTAATTTATTTAATTTAATTACTGAATTAATATTTGAAAAAACTGTATTAGTATCCAGTGTCACCCACTACAAGTTCAAAAAAAAATGTATTTGTACTTGAGTGGATGAATAAAAAGTATTTTATGAACGATTGAAAATTTGAACAAGATATATATAGGGAGAGTAAAGGAATTGAAAAGGATGTAAATTTTTGGCAATTATTTATTGCCACCATAGTGAGATAAACATCTAATCACGTTAAATAAAAGTTGTAATAAAATAATTATTCAATTAAGTTCATTTGACTTTTTATTTATTTCGTATGTTTAATAGTTTTTATTGACTATTATAATCGTGCTTCCTCTTATGCACTGCAAGAGAACCACCCCCCCTGTGGCGTAAAGGATAAATGGTCAGTAGGCCGTTAACTCTAACCCGTGAGACTCTAATCCGTCAATCAAAATGTCAATTATCAATTAATTATTGATTATTGATATTAATGATATGTCTTCAAGATTTGCCCCATTAAGTTCCATTTTAATTTTCCTTAAGTAAACGAAGAGCTTTTTACCTACTTAATGTCGAAAAAGAAACCCCAATAAACAGATATTGTTAATAAAAATATTCAAAAACCCTTTTTTTTGTAATTTGGTAATTTTTATAGAACCATGGCAATCCTTGATTTATATGTATTGCGCTCTCCTTCCTTCCCCTTTACGTTGCTTTTAGTGTGGAATTGAAATTGTTGATAGCATAGCAGCTTGTCATGTATACTGCTGCCAAACTCTTAAGCCTCTATCGTATTCACTATAGAATAAAATTAAAATGAGTTAGAGCATTGTATATTCACCTGTTATTGATATTATTACTGTACTATTGTAAGAGATATTAATAATGTGTCTACAAGATTTGCCACCATTTAAATTCCATTTTAATTTTGCCTTAAGTAAACAAAGACCCTTTTATTTACTTAATGTTGGGAAAAAACACCGCAATAAACCGATATTGGTAATATAATTATTCAAAAACTCTTACTGTAATCTGAGAATGTTTATTGAGACATGGCCATTGTATCATAATACATGTGTTTATTTACAAGTGTTTCCGTTCCCTTCCTTTATATTGCGTTTGCGAGGAATCGAAATGGTGAGGTAGCATAGAAGCTGTGATGATATACTCACTGAACAAAACTCTTAAGCCTCTATCGTATTCACTACAGAATAAAAAAAATGGGTTAAACATTGTATAACCACCTGTTATTGATATTATTATTGTAAGTGATATTAATGATGTGTCTAGAAGAATTGCCGCCATTTAAGCTCCATTTTAGTTATGACATAAGAAAACGAAAAGCTTTTTATCTACTTAATGTCGAAAATAAATCCCAATAAATAGATATTGGTAATAAAATTATTCGAAAACCCTTAAGGCAATCTAAGAATGTTCATTGAACTATGACCATTTGTACTATGGTAATTTCTGGATTTACATGTGTTTTTGCTCTCCTCCTCTTCCCTTACATTGTAAATCGAAATTGTCGGCAGTATAGAAGCTTGCGACTATATATTCACTTACAAACTACAAACTCTCACGCCTCTATCGTATTCATTACAGAATAAAAAAATTTTTTAAAGCATTGCATATCAACCTGTTATTGATATTATTATTGCATTATTGTAAGTGATATTAATGATGGGTCTGCAAGAGTTGCCCCATTTAAGTTTCATTTTCTTGTTAATAAACAGATATTTGTAATAAAATTATTCAAAAACCGTACTGTAATCTGACATGGGTACATTGAACCATGACCATTGTACCATGGTAATCCTCGATTTACATGTGTTTTCGCCCCCTCCCCTTCCCTTTACATTGCTTTTAGCGAGGAATTGAAATTGTAGGTAGCATGACGATATATTCATTGACAAACTCTTACGCCTTCACTACAGAGTAAAAAAAAAAAATGACTCAAAATATTGTATATGCACCTGTTATTGATATTATTATTGTAAGCGATATTAATGATGTGTCTACCAGATTTTGTCACCATTTACATTCCATTTTAATTTTTCCTTAAGTAAACAAATAGCCTTTTATCTGCTTAATACCGAAAATAAACCCCCAATAAATAGATATCGGTATTTAAAATATCAATTATCATAATATCAAAATATCAATTATCATAATATCAAAATATTAATTATCATAATATCAAAATATCAATTATCATAATATCAAAATATCATTATCATAATATCAAAATATCAATTATCATAATATCAAAATATCAATATGTTTCTTTAAGATTTGCCATCATTTAAGTTCCATTCAAATTTTGCCTTAAAAAACAAAGTGCCTTTTATCTACTTAATGTCAAAAGAAACCCCAATAAACAGATATTGGTAATAAAATTATTCAAAACCCTTTTTTTAAGCTGAGAATGTTTATTGAACCATTGCCATTGTACCATGGTAATCCTCGGATTTACATGTGTTTTCGCTCTCCCACCCCTCACCTTTAAATTCTTTTAGTGAGGAATTGAAATGGTCGGTTTGCATAGAAGATTGTAATTATATATTATATTGGTAGCATAGAAACTTATCATTATATACTCACTGTCAAACCCTTAAGCCTTTTTCGCATTCACTACAGAATAAAAAAAAAAAATGAATTAAAGCATTGCATATCCACCTGTTATTGACGTAATACTTTTCCCTCCTTTGCAGTTTGTGACAAAACACCGACAAATAAGGGAGATATAATCCCCATTCCATTTCCCCCTTTACAATCTTTTAGAGTAAAGATTAAAGTCTTTGAATTTCGAGCTTATGGGTTATTAAAATATCCCCAACGAAGTCCTGGGACAAAGGACTTAATCTTTGGATCCTTATATCAGGCTTCGCTCATGCTTTTATTGTAGTTACACAATTGTTAAACATCATAATACTGGAGCTTATTTTCACAACTGTGTTCCGCTCCAGTCCCATTTCCATTTGAATGGTAACGACTTGAAAAAAATAATCTAATACTTTTTCAGAGGATGTGGCAAAAAAATTTTATTTTTGGTGATTTTTTTTTTCACTCCATCACTAAATTCGATAGACTGCTCAACTTCTGATGTACGTTAGATGAGAATTACAAAAAGAGTTTGATTTTATTTGTTGCTCTACGGTCATTTTGTGCACACTTTAGGTTAATTAGTCCGGAACCTACAGTTTAACGTAATTCCGAACAACTCACAAACATCCTTGTCCCCGCCAGGATTCGAACCATTACAAAGAAGAGGAAAAAGTCTATTTTGATTTCGAAAAGGAATTCACCCATTCTAACTTTGTAAAGATTCACCGCTTCCCTTGTCTAAAACAAAATCTCACCTGCGGGACCTAGCAATGTTCTGAATGAGATTTGTTTAAAATCTTCATTCCTTATAACTTTTGTACTTATTTGCAATGGTGAATAAAAAAAAAACCTATTTTTGTACTAAATTTACAAACAATTTTGCCTAATCATTATTCATTATCATAACGCACCATATGTATGGCAGGAGATAATTCTTTTCCTTCCAAAAGAGCCCGATTTAAGTGATTTTTTGTTTAAATTCTCTTCTAAAATAAGCAAATAATGATTGTCTTCAAGAAGAAAGAATTTGACTTCAGAAAGTAAGTAAAAATTATTTTATTATTAGTTAATCCTTTACATAATGTTATTGTTCTTAAAAAGCATAATTATAAAAAGTTTTAATGATATTTTTACTATTTATTCATATTAGATAAAAAAAATCTCAACAAATAAATAATGTCACAGCTTTAGCTCCTTCAATAATGTTATTGTTGAAAACCAAAATTTATTATGTGTCTATTCACAAAATTATATTTACTGCTGAAGTTTTTTTAACTACTTTGAGTTTTTATTAAAAATACCGAAAAAAAAATAAATAGATATCTGTTTTAAAAATATACTTTGCTATAAAATATACTTTTCAAAATATTTTTTTTCATTATGAGTTAAAAATTATACAAATTTAAAAAAGCATCAATTATAAAAAAAGTTTTAATGATATTTTACTATTTATTCATATTAGATAAAATATTTATCAACAAATAAAAATGTCACAGCTTTAGCTCCTTCAATAATGTTATTGTGAAAACCAAAATTTATTAGTGCCATTCACAAAATTTATTTACTGCTGAAGTAGTTGTTTAACAACTTTAGAGTTTTTATCTAAAAATGGAAAAAAAAAAAAACAATAAAAGATATACTTTGCTAAAATATACTTTTGAAAAATATTTTTTTTTTTTCATTAAGCTGAGAAAATTTATACAAGCTAATGAAGAATGTACCAATATTATATCTACTGTTGAATTAGTTGTTTTAAATACTTTAAGTTTTTTTAAAATGAGGACGGGAAATTTTTTTTTTCATCATGAGTGGAAAATTTATATATGTCCATAAATTGGTGGATAATGAAGTTCAGGCAAAAAGTATATACTCAGGAAGGAAAACAAATTTGACTTATTTGTAAAGTCTATTTATTAAACAAAAAAAAGAATTAAAGATGCTATATGTTTGGACATAATTAATAAAAATTTGCGATTTTTACTCCCTGAGCAAATTTCAAAAAGAACCTATTTACAAAAACAGTATAACATGGTTAGTATGATGGTTAAATCTTTATGAATTTCGAGCTTATAGGGTTATGCAAATACAGGCCTTACAACGCCTAGGCAAATTATCAATCTTGGATCTTTAATATTACACCACTCATCAAGCTCATGCCCTCCGAAGTTCCGGTTGACAGGTGGGAGGGGGTTGACGGGCTGCATTTTCGGCCAATAAGCATATCCCACCATGCTCTATTGATTCAAGTCCGGTGAGTATGCTGGCCAAAAAATAATCTGATATCCTTCAGAGAATGCATTCGTGTACAATGTTAGCACGGTGAGGACGGGCGTTGTCCTCCATAACTAAAATTCAGCACCCATGGCGCCCCGAACTACAAACGTACATGTTGTTCCAGAATGACAACCCGATTATTTGTTGCCTACGGTCATTTTGTGCACACTTTGAACATGCAGGTCAGTTCTGGAACCAAGTTTAATAATTCCTCCCCAAAACATCCTGTACCACCGTAGGGTGTCGTTCAATGGTGTTCTCTTGGTGGTAAAAAAGTCCTATTTTGATTTCGGCGAGAATCAGACCAAACTAAACCTGGACTGTCGGAAAGATTCACCAGACCATTGTTGCTTGTCCAAAATAAAATCTCTACTCCAGGTTAATCGCAGGCGACAGTGAGTTCGGTAAGTGGAACACATCTGACAGTCCTACGAGCATATAGACCAATTCCTAAGCGTTTGTACATTTTGCAATTGAAACTGTCGTACCGGTAGCTTTGTAAGAGAGCTGACGAGACAGGTTTGATGCTGTAATCATTATTTCTTTTGGCATAACTGCTAAATACCGGTCCTCATTCGGCTTTGTAACTTCCAAAGGTCGACCTGTGCTGTAACATCTACTCAAATTACCGTCATCTTGGAATCGTTGCCAAAGCCTGAGATGACTTCAGGGCGATTCAAGTTCCTTTATTAACTTCCAGCTGGGTACATAATGTTACATTCCAGTTCTTAAAGATAATTCTAAAAAAATTTTAAATCATTTTATATTTATTCCTATTAGATAAAAATTTCTAACAAATAAATAATGTCACAGCTTTAGCTCCTTCAATAATGTTATTGTTGAAAACCAAAATTTATTAGTGCTAATCCAAAAATTATATTTACTGCTGAAGTAGTTGTTTAACTACTTTTTGAGTTTTTATTAAAAATGGAAAAAAAAAAAAGGTTTTAAAAATATACTTTGCTATAAATTCATATTTTTGAAAAAAATAATTTTTTTTATTATGAGTTACATGAGTTATACAAGCTAATGAAGAATGAAATTACGAAATATTATATCTATTTCTGGAGTAGTTGTTTTAACTACTTTGAGTTTTTACTAAAAATAATGATGGGCATTTTTTTTTAATCATGATTTAAAATTTACGATTAAATTTGTTAAAAATTTTTTTAGTTACAAATTTATTATTATTATGAGTTTAAAATTTTTCCTCATGAGTAAAAAACTTATTTTTAAAATGAATTAAATATTTATTTTTTTCATCATGAATAAGAATTTAAATTAAATATTTCATCATGAGTTAAAATTTCATTATGAGTTAAAAATTTTTTTTGTTAAAAATTTAGGTAATGAAGAATGAAATTAAATGAATTAATTGATATGATAAATTATTCATTAATTTTTAATGGTAACATGAAATAGTTAAAATGATCCAGCTAATTCAGTTTCTATATATATTTAAGATATTTATTTAAATGTATTTATAATTCATATAATTAAAAATTACGGCACTAAGAAATCCAGTTTTCTAAGAATCAATTGATTTTTTTTTTATCTGTGAAGTATTCTAATTTAAAGGTCAAATTATAAATAATTTTATTCTAATAAAATAAAAACTCTAATCCTTTGTACAAAATTAGCAACAAAATAAAATTAGTTTCTGAAATTCAATTAATATTCAATAAATATTTTTCGATATTTCTAATTACATATTGTTATTTTCAATTTGTTGAGTGGGCTTTGTTTACCGTGTTATTTATTAAAAAAGTTTAAAGTTACCTGTTTTCAATTATTAATTTCTGAATATTCTTAAAATTTTATCAAAATAGAATAAATATGAAATTAATAACTATCTAAAAATATCTTTTAATTTAGATTTCAGTATTTATTTTTAGGTAGTAAATTGTTTTCCTATCTTTTATTATTAGAAAAGCAGCATCAAAATGTTTAACATTCTATTACATTTTAATGTCAAAAGTATCGAATTAGAAATTCATAACAAACGAAATTTTTAAATGTTCCAGGAAATTAAAAATAAATTTTGTTTAATTTCCAAGAATATTTTTTTTTTTTAATTATTGAAAGTTTTTTGTTACATACATCTTTTGCTTTAAATGTTATTTTTAAATTTGTTCTTACATTGAATTTAATTTGTTTGTCTAGAATTACAAATTATTTTTCGCATAGCAATTTTTTATTGTTATTTTTTTTTTCTTTGACAATAACAGATTAAATTAAATTTCTAATTATATCTTGTTATTCTCTATTTTTGAGTGGGCTGTGTATTACCCATTTAAAAAACTTTTATTAATTTTTTGTATTATTGATCTTTAACCTTTATACTGAAAATTAATTTTGTCAACAACTACACTAGTTTCCAAAAAAAAAAAAAATTAAAGTAGTATTTAGAAAAATTGTGGTACAATTTTTGACATAATTAAATAATAATAATAATTTTAAAATAATATTTGTTTAATTTCCAAGAATATTGTTTTTAGACGTTAATTATTGAGAGCGGTTGGTTGCATTAGTCTTTTGTTTTATATGTTGCCTTTTTTTAATTTGTTCTTATATAAAATTATAAATTACATTTCTCATAACAATTTTTTTATTGTTATTTTGTTTTCTTTGACAATAACAGATCAAATTAAGTTTCTAATTATATCTTGTTATTCTCTAATTTTTGTGTGGGCTTTGTTCTACCATATTATTTATTTAAATTTGTATTGATTTTTTGTGTTGTTGATTCATATATAGCATCGTTACAGTGAAAGCCAATGATGTCAACAACTATATCAAGTTCAAAAAAATTAATTAATACTTGAAAACACATGGTCATGAAATTTCTAATCATAGAAATTTAATGAAATTTGATAAAGCAGTAATCAAACAGTGTTTCTGAAATTAGGTAAAAAAAAAAGTAGACTTAATTTTTTTAAAAGTAATTTTAATACGCAAAATGAAAAACAACAAGAAACACAGTATCTTATTGCACTCAGTCATTTTATAGAATCTGATCATGTCGTGCCAATATGAGCAATATTTATTTGTAAATATTTTTTTTTTTTTTTTTTTGATTATGGTAAAATTTTATAAAATTATTGCATAATTCATATGTTATGCTATATTCTATATGCGTCCCTTGGAGGGGGATGTTTGTTGGTCACTTGGCCTTACCGAAGGGAATCCGGTATGTTCAACGGAATGCCCCGTTTCCGGTGGGGTGCAGGTCATTTGCCACAACTGCGGCTGAAAGGGATATCTCTGGGAAGTGTTTTAATTGGTGGGAGTTATACGAAACTTATGGTCAAGAGCATCAGTTTGCCAAGACTTTAGGACTCTTGTTCGACTGGTTGACGTATTCTTTTGGAGCTATTTAGCCCCTGGGGGCTCCATCTCCGATATGACAGGGTAAATACAGTTGGAACAATGAAATTGCGCCAGAATATCTTTACAAATATAATAAAAACTAAGGTACAATCATAAACAAATAAAAGAAAAGAAAAAAGAAAAAATTAAAAAAATTATTTAAAAAATAAATTACAAATTTTGCTTGGACGTTTTAAATCATAATTGGGAACGTAAAGAGTCCATCTCCTGGATTGCAGTATTTTCATGTTTAATAAACTTAAAAAAAAATTTAATTGAGATTTGTTTAAGAAAATCTTTTAAAGAAGGAATGTTAATAGCTTTATAGGTATCAGAATTGCGCATGCACCATTTAGCAGAGGTCATTTGGCGGATAGTGATATTTTGTAAAGCTTCAAGGGTTTTTAAGTTAGATTTAGCTGCATAGGACCAGACTGGGCAAGCGTACTTGAGAATTGGGCGGGGCTGCATTTGACGAACAGAAATAGACTCTGATTCGTTGTCAGCAATCCCTTCCTTCTGACAATGACATATAAAATTGATGTGAGAGACATCGTAGAAAAAAAAAAAGGGACTATGATAGAGCTGTTCTTTGGAGTTTAGAAGGAAGACCGCTGAATACCAAAATGGGGAAGGAGATCAAGGCTGGGACTGCTGTACCCAGGGCCAGATTTTCCTATAGGCTAACTAGGCTTCAGCCTAGGGCCTCAAGATCAAGAGGGGCCTACATTCAAATTGCTAGCAAAATTAGAATTACACTATTCTAAAAAATCAGTAAACACTAAAACACTGAATCGAAAACAAGGAGAAATTCTACACATATGACTAATAAACAAACATAAAAATGTATTGGTTAAGATCAGCGAGTTCGGCTCAATGAGTTTGTTCGTTTGTATGTACTAGATTGCACCAAAGTATAGTTCATATGTTCATTGATTGCTATGACAAATATTGGCGTGCCTTATGCTACTAAGCTCTGGTTTGTTCTTGCATAAATAAAGTGCAGATTGGTGTAGATTTGAACCGACAAACGAACAGATCTATTGATATCTCGACGTTCGGTTACATTCGTATTATTTCGATAATATGAAATGCGTGTTAATGTTATTAGAAAAGATTCTTATTTTAGGATTCCGTACATGATCATTTGATTCTCGCCTTTTGAGTTCAGTAGGTTCAATACTTTAGTGAAGTGTTTATAGACTATTGAAAATTTTTTTTGGGTCAATAAAAAAAATTTGTGTGCCTTTTTTTGTCCAAATAAGTGTTCTCGACTTTTTTTTTATTTATTAACCGTGCCACATTTTTTATAAAGATTAGTACCCATCACAACATGTTTCATTTAACATGTTGATATATATCATGGTAATGATGTATTTTATTATCTCTCATGTAATTTACAAACTTAAAAATGGGAGGTGAAAGGGCCTCATAAATGGAATAGCCTAGGACCCCTCTCCATCTAAATCCGGCCCTGGTTGTATCATGTCGAGCGTGAAAGGAGAGATATATTTCACTGCGGTGTGGGAACGGTGGATCGAACAGGGTGACTGGTTTCCTTTGTTTCCGACTGTCGGTTACAACTAGGGATTGCAATATCGGACCAAAAGTTCAATACCGGTATTCGGTATTTTTAAATCTTAATACCGGTTTTAATACTGGTAGTAGAAATTTTAGAAAAAGAAAGAAAACACAGCTGTTTTTTTTTTATTTTATTTGCCAGTTTAATTAGAGATTGTAAATATCACAAAAAAATTTTATAAATTATAACAGTATATAAAGATCTCAAAAAAATTAAAGGAACATCTTATTTATTTGAATCACAAAAAAGTATAAATATTATTATTCAATCTGTGGTACTATTAAAAATTTTTGAAATGTGATCTTAAAAAAACCATTATGCATCAATTGTACTATCATTAAGCCTGGAACGTGATTATGTGCAAAAGTTACCAGCTGTCGAAGACGCTCTTTCTACAACTCGACATGGAAAACCATCTAATGCTGTCATTTTTCTTATAATTTCAACCAAATTATCTTTTTTTTTTTTAAATAATCTAAAATACCTGATGGCTTGGGCTTAGAAATTGTACTTAAGTTTGCATCTTCATCGAATTAGATTTTTTCCTCTTTAACAAATTTGTATCATGGTTCGTTTTCAAATGTGTATGGAGTCCGACTTCAATAACTTTTGAGCATTTTTTAGATTGTGCCACCATATTCTTTTCATCACATAAATAATGAAATCAAACCGAAGTATTATCAACTGATTTTTTATGTTCTCTAAAGTTATTATTATTCATTATTAAGGGGTATTATTTATGAATATATATATATATATATATATATATATAATAAATCTGAAAAATATTTTGAACTCTAAAGTATGTTATGCAAATAACGATAACAAACTCACCAATTAAAAAAATATCGAATATTACACACTTTATTCACAACTACAACCTTGTTTTGACAGATAAGTTCTAGTTTTCAGATAAGAATTCTAAATAAGAATTCATAGATAAGAATAAGAATTTCACAGATAAGAATTCTAAATCTCTAGTAAATACCGAAAAAACGGTATTTAAACTTGTGAATACCGGTATTACAAAATTGTACAAATGGCTCAAAATACCGGTACTCGGTATCCCGGTATACCGGTATTGCAATCCCTAGTTACAACGAGTTAGCTGAAGATCCCAAGGCTACAGCATCATTAGAAAAAGGAAGTTGGCAACGTGACTCATATTGACTCGGCAATCATCTCTAACAATTATGACAGCGATTCTCTATGTTGAAAATGATGGTGTTTATTAACTGAGAGGACAGTAATGACCATTGCTGAATCAAGGAAGTTTGAAAACCCATGAAGTTGGCAAATGTGACTTAAGGGTAGCAATATATATCTCAAGAGCATTTCAAACATGTTCAATAGTAATCAAGTCTGGAGAACGTCATTCCCAATGTATACGCAGAATAGTCAATTCAAGCAGGTAATCCTCCATCAAATGACATCTGTGTTGTCTAAAATTGTCTTCTTGTATGTTCTAGAATAATTGCAACTACGTATGGGTGGACAATCACATCAAGAGTGTCGTATAACTGAACCTCTTGGGACAAAAATTAACCAGTTTGACCATCTAAAGGGATTCATGCCCATACACGCATATTAGGCCATTCAAATTTGTCTCTATCTAGGATATTGGGATAATATCAGGTTCTCGACTCGCTCCGTATCAACAAATCCTTCTTGTGGCCCTTTGCAAGCAAAATCTAAACTTTTCATTAATGAGTGGAGGTATCCATTGGCTTAAATCCAGTACCTTCTGCTCAATTTAATCCTTTTCCTTCATGAGTGGAGACCTTCATTGGCTAAATTCCAATGCTTTCTAGTCAAATTCATTCTTTTCATTTTGGTGTCGTGAAATCTTCTGCTCACAATTAATCTTTCATCTATTTGCTGTTGCAAATGAAGATCTGAAGGGAGCTGATGTAACTGTTCTGGGCCACTTTTTTTGTTAATTGAAAATAGCGGACATCTGTGGTGCTTGTAGCTCTGACGCGTTGTTAGCTCAGTTTTAACATCAGCTTTTGGAAGCTGATGTTACTTCTTCTCCACAATCTATGAATCACAGAATGGCTCGCACTAAACTATCCTCTACATAGGATAGGTTCTAACCTACTTCTATTCACCCGATATCTCGTCATTGTAATTCTTCGGATAAATGATATCAAACACTCAGCCTAAAGTTCTAAAGTACGGCTGTCTGCCACGGAAGATTATTGCATATTATATACTGTAGTACGGATTTGCATATTACTGCAGCATTACTGCTTCATTTTTATGAAAATGTGCTTGCATTTAGCTGTGTATTTTTCTGATTTTCTCTAAGTTTTGCAAACCACTGTAATTATCAATATTATATTTGTAGTGCTTAAAGAGCTATAGAAGCTTGTAATTATAGATATATTATATAAAAGTTAAGAGTTATCGTTTCTACGATTTTTCTTCTTTATTTATTTGAAATCCTATAATTTACATCTTTTTGTTAGCATTTTAGACATTTATTTTCATGCCATATATATAAATGACACTAGGCCGTCAAGGTATTTATGCCAAGGCCGTATGCCTACCGGTAGATTTAGAGACATGAGATGTTTTCTTTTTACGGGGTAGGATTATCAGCCCAACACTCAACTCTACATTCATATTAGACCAGGAATTACCGTTTAAAGTTGTTTCTGAATCACTACAAACATCCATGGCACCGCCGGTACTCGAAACCGAAACCTGTGGCACAGAGCGCCAGAGCGTTAATCATTAGGCCGTGAATAGCTAAAAAGTCTATATATAGAAAAGGCTATATATAGCTGATAATAGCTGCCTTTGACAATAATTAAATATAAATTCAATTTCAAAAACATTTTTTTTAACTTTATTTCTCATGTTACTATATTTTCATTCAAAGCATGAAACTAAATTTTTACACTCTAGAAATATCATCAAACTTTAATAAAGATGAATAAAAAGAAATAAGTTAATTTAAATGTTTAATATAAATTCAATTTGAAGAATAATTTACTTAGTTCATTTCCATGGCATTTTCTTTTTATTCAGAGCAAGAAACCTAATTTTGCATTTTACAAATCTTATTACTGTTTTAAATTTCATTATATAACTAACATTCGCCTTTTTCCATCACCTACAGCCGTGAATAATATTCTATTTAATATTGCAGGAATTAAATTTGTATAGTAAAAATCATGATTCAATTTAGTTCTCCCGTTACTTAAAACTACCCATCTTTGAAAATGGAATAATTAGGTTTTCCGTCCCTGTTCAGATTGACTCAAGCTTACAGCAGCAAAAAGGCTTTCACATATTGAAACAGCCACTGGACGTTGCTCTGACTTTTAAGTAGAAAATTAAAAGAAACAGTGTTAAGAGGAATTCTGCAAAATTGAACAACTTGCATGTGATTTAATCAGACTTCCTTGTCTAGAGGTGCATTGACCAGAAAAAGAAAAGACTTTAATCTTTTTGTTATAGAAGAATGCTTTGATTTTAATGAAAAAATAGGCTCAGAAGAAACATAAATAATAAATCCAATCAAAAGAATTTGAACTAATTCATTTTAAAGTATATACATTGTGGAATAGATATTTCCCTCTTTGCTAAATGAATGGGTTTCTTTTGTTCTAATACAGCTGGCAAACAGTTAGACAATTGTCTTCGATGCCTTAAGGCAAGCGCTGCACAGACGTTACTCACTTTGCTTTACCCAGGCGGCGCGTGTAACTTGAAGATAAGCCACTGCCGCGTGTAACTTGAAGATAAGTAACACTCTACGATCATGTTAGACCGGTACCTATGGTTTAAAGTGGATTCTGAACCACTACAAACATCCATGGCACCGTCGGGACTCGAACCCGAAATCTGTGGTACCGAGCGCCAGAGCGCTGGCCACTCGGCCACTCAGGCCCACTAAATGAATTGTAAAAGTAGAATATTTCTATAAATTTATTTAAATATTTTTGTTGCAAGATTGATGAAAGCAGAACAGAATATGCTGAAAAATGACGTGCAAAAAAAAAAACAAATTAATTTGATACTATTTTTACATCATTTTCAGTTAAAAAGTATTCCATTAGAAAAGCTCAAAATTTGTATTTGGTTTTGTGTATAAATATACAGAAATTCTGTTATACATTACATTAAATTTACAATAAGACATTAAAACAAATTATGATTTGTAATCAATAGGATTGCAAATCATGAGGGCCTGAATGGCCGAGTGTCTGGCGCTCGGTGCCACAGGTTTCGGGTTCGAGTCCCGGCGGTGCCATGGATATTTGTAGTGGTTCGGAATCCACTTTAAGCCGTAGGTCCCGGTCTCTTATGACTGTAAGAGAGTCACGGAGCCAAAGTCAGACTTCTACCTACAGGTGCTCCATCAGAACAGAAGCTGCCCCCTTTACCTCCATCCGTGAGTAGATTACTCAAGGGATGCCCGTCCCACACTGCAGGACACTGAGGATATGTCAACAACAGCAAATCATAAAAGAAATTAAAACATTTTTATCCATATTTACATACACAAATTTATAGTTTTGATTAGGGGTGGTCCGCACACAGTTTTACAAAATCATCGTTACACACCATTTATCACACCTTTACAAAACATATTTATTTTATAATGACGAAAGTATTTAAAAACAATGTATTAAAAAAATACATTATGTGTGGATCCACATATTCAAAAATGAATTGTCGAAATGATGAGAAAAATTAACATTGATTTTAAAATAATATTCTTGTGGATATAAATAATAACTTATTATGTTTCAATTTTTTACTCCAAAAATTTTTCTAGTGGGTCTAAATATAATAGGAGCATATATAACTGTGTGGCCCGCGTTGTTGTGAGCATTTTCAAAATGACCCACACGATCATTTGGGTTGGGCCACCCTAGACTGGGTCTAGACTGAGATTCTTGCAATTCTTAAAAATATCTTGATGCGCCCAATTAAATAAATTATAATTTGTATACGCAACAGCTACAAAGTAAACTTTCAAAACATAAACAATTTTCTTTTTAACGTCAAGAATAAAAAGTCACTATTTATAAAAACAATGAGTGCAAAATAAGTTTGTGGGAAAAATAGCATGGTATTAACTTTTTAAAAAGTTAGAAATCTATTTCAAATTCACTGAATCAAACTAGAGAACAATTCCTGTCAACGGTAGTATATCATCTCTATCTCCTGATAAACAATAGTAATTGCTCACAACAATGGCAATCAAACATTCATTAAATACTCTCAGTTCTCATTCTCCTTTCATTGTTCCTCCCTAACACTTTAAGCCATAGATTCGATGCTCGTCAATTTTACTTTAATTTAAGGATGTTTAGTTTCCCTTTATTTTTCTTATTACTACATTAGTACCTCTTATTTCCTAATTAAACGGATTAAAAGTTTGAATTGGCTCTGAAAAGTAGATTTATGTGAGGCAATTAATTCGATTTTCCTAGATTCTTTTTGATGCACATGTTTGTTTCCTGACACTATTGTGCAAATGGAGATTTCCATCCCACGCCAATATTTTGTACAACATCAACGTTAACTAGATTTTTAAATTAGAATGTCAGTGATTATCTATTGAAGTAGAATATGTTAGAATTAGTTCAGTCGAACAGAAAATCAGGGGGGTTTTGTTGATATTCTCTCGTGTCATCTAAACGTGAGGCTATTTGTTTATATAAATATCAATCACCTTATGAAGAAAGCCCTCATTCCTTCAATAAATAAAAATTGTTTTCAATAACTAATTTTTAAATACTAAAATATCTCTCAGAGTGAATGGCTCAATAAATAGCTCTCAGAGTGAAATAACGATCGTTTCTCGTTTATTCCTGTATCGTAAAGTGAATCAATTAATTTGTTTTAGGGACAGGAGAAAAGTGCTGAAGTTTGTTTCTGAACTGATTACACACACTGGAGCTTCTGCACGACGAGCTCTCTTATTAAACAAAGAATTTTGCAGTTGAAGCACACTGCTATTATTAGAATACTATGATACGGTAAATAGATTAATTGTTTTCATCGAGATAAACACATAAAAAAAAAAAAACGACTAAAAATGTACTATTTCCGATTTTATACATAAATAAAAAGTACCCAGAAGGTCAAAGTTAAATTTTATATGCAGCAAGTTTTAATAAACTTGTTTAAAAATTTGTGACAGTTTCTCTTTATTTACTTTTACCTACTTATTAATTATGTGCATTTTTTATTATAAAATTTCATTAATATTCTTTTTTAATTATGCAAATTTTTTCTCTTTTATTGTAGCCAAAAATAAAGAGAAAAACTATGTATGCACACAATTAATTCTCCGAAGTCACAAATTATTAAAACAATAAGAGCCAAATAACTTTGTGAGAAAAATAGTATAGTTTTTAAAAGTGGGAAGATCTATTCCAAATTATCTCACGCAAATTAGAGAATGTTGTTGTTGTTGTTTCTTATCTCACTTGGCAGATATCTAGATCAAGGCCATGAACCCGTATGGACTCATGGTTGAAGGGACAGGGGGCAGCTTCTGTTGGGATGAAGGACCCATAGGTAGAAACCTGACTTGGCTCATTGAAGCTTTACAACCATATGAGACCGGCACCGCTTAAAGAGGATTCGAACCACTACGAAACATCCATGGCACCGCCGGGAGCAAACACGTAACCTGTTGTATCGAGCGCCAAAGCGCTATATACTCGGCCATTCAAGCTCCAGCTTAGTGAATAATTCTTGTAAACGGTATTAAATCATCCCTATGCCCATATAAACAATAGTAATTGCTGATAACAATGGTAATCATTCACTCATTCTGTGCTCTCAATCCTCATTTCATTGTTCCACCTTTACATTTTAAGCCATATATTTGTAAAACTTCTGGCTATCAGGTGCTCAATTATTTTTACATTAATTTAAGAAAGTTAATTGATAAATTAACCTCTACCTAGTGGTATCAATTAACCTCTAAATTTGTACCACTTATTTCCCCATCAATCGGATTAAAGGTTTGAATTGGCTCTCGAAAGTAGATTTATGTGATGTGATTCATTCGAATTTCTCGGATTCTTTATTTATACACATGTTTGTTTCCTTACACTATTGTGCAAATGGAGATTTCTGTCCCACGTACGTCAATAATTTGTGCAAAGTCAACGTCCATATTTTGTACAACGTCAACTGGATTTTTAAATGAATATGCCAGTAAGAATCTATTGAACTAGAATATGTATATAGTTTTCTTTATTTTTTCATTACTAAATTAGTATCACATTCAAAAGGATTAAAAGTTTGAATTGTCTCTCAAAAGTAGACTTATGGGACGCGATTAATTCGATTTGCCTAGATTCTTTTTTTTAATGCAAATGCTTGTTTCCTTACACTATTGTGTAAATGGAGATTTCCATCCCACGTACGTCAATATTTTATAGAACGTCAGAGTCAACTGGATTTTTAAATAAAAATGCCGGTTTGAATCCATTGAAGCAGAATATGTTTAGGTGGACATTGAAATTAGTTCAATCGAACAGAAAATCAGTGGGCTTTGTTGATGCTATCTCGCGTCACCAAAACGTGAGGCTATTTGTTTATACATCAATATCAATCACATTATGAAAAAAGCTAATTCCTTAAATAAATGAAAATTGTTTTGAATACCTAATTACAGTGCTTCATTTTTAAATACTGAGTAAGTAGCGTTCTGAGTGAAATAACGCTCGTTTCTCGTTCACTCCTGTATCGCAAACTGAATCAATTAATTTGTTTTAGGGATAGGAGAATAGTGCTGAAGCTTTGTTTTCGAACTGATTAAACACGTTGGAGCTTCTGCGTGAGGAGATCTCTCATTAAACAAATAATTTTGCAATTGAAGCACACTGCTGTTATTAAAACACTATGATAGGATAAGTAGATTAATTATTTCAATCCAGATAAATAAATAAAAAAATCATTAAAAATGTATTATTTCAAATTTTATACATACATAAAAAGTTACATGTCAAAGTTAAATTTGATATACAGCATTTTTTAATAATGTTTGTTTAAAAAATTGGCGAAAGTTTTTCTTTGTTTATTTCTACCTACTACTTCATTGTGCACATGCATATTTGGGGTTGAATGGCCGAGTGTCTGGCGCTTGTTGCCACTAGTTTCGAGTTCAAGTCAAGGCGATGTCATGGATGTTGGTAGTGGTTCGGAATAGTAAACCGGTCTAATAAGATCGTAGAGTGGTGTCTTGAGGTTTATTCAGTCTTCAGTTCTTTTAGTTACTCGCTAAAACTCGCTTAAACTTACTCGCTGTGTTTCCATACACAATTGTGTAGTTGGAGATTTTTACCCCACGTAAGCCAATATTATGAACAATGGATACCAACATCAACATCAAGTGGATTTTTAAATAAAAATACTACTGATAATCTATAGTTCACGCTAAAGAAGGGTGTTCAAAAATCACATTAATTTGATACATTAATTGATTACATCATTTTCAGTTTAAAATATTTATTAGAGAATCTCATAACTTGTATTGGGTTTCGATAATTAGAATTGTGATAACATCTCACATTAAACCCACAATAAAACTAAAATAAACCCACAATAGGATTTGTTACTTACGGGAACAACTACTTACAACAAATCCTAAAAAAACAGTAAAGCATTTTTAAACGACATTTACTCCCAGAGATTTATAAGCTAGTCTGAAATTTTTGCAATTCTCAAAAATATCTTAATAACACAAAATGAAATAAATTTCAATTTGGATGCACTATAAGCTACAAAAATAAAATTTCAAAATTTTATAATTCAGTTTTCTTTTTAGTCCCATGAATAAAATGTCACTAATTATTAAAATAATAAGAACAAAATAAATTCGTGTGAAAAATAATACAGTATTTAAATTTGGGAAACCTATTTCAAATTCCTTCACACAAATTAGAGAATATTGCTGTTGTTTCTTATACCACTTGGTAGACATCTATACCAAACCATGAACCCGTATGGACTTATTGTTGGAAAGGGGGCAGCTTCTATTGTCATGCAGCAGCCGTAGGTAGAAATCGTATCTGGCTCCTTGAAGCTTTACAACCATATGAGATCGGCACGGCTTAAAGTGGTTTCCAACCACTACAAACATCCATGGCACTGCCGGGAGACAGACACGAAACCTGTGGCATCGAGTGCCAAAGCGCTAGATACTCGTCCATTCAGGCCCCCAATTAGAGAATAATTCCAGTAAACGGTAGTAAATTATCCCTATGCCCTGATAAACAATAGTAATTGCTCCCAATAATGGCAATCCCCCACTCATTCAGTATATCTCAATTCTCACTATCAGTTCATTGTTCCTCCTTGACATATTAAGCCATATATTTGTAAATCTTCTGGGCATCAGGTGTTCAACCTGATACCAGATTATTTTACTTTTAATTTAAGAAAATTTAGCTTGTCTTTATTTTTCGCATTAATAAATTAACCACTACCTAGAGGTATTAATTAACCTCTAAATTAGTACCTCTTATTTCCTCATCAATCGGATTAATAGTTTGAATTGGCTCTCAAAAATAGATTTATGTGGCGCGGTTAATTCGATTTTGTCGGATTTTTTTAATTTAAATTTTTGCTTCCTTACACTATTGTGCAACTGGAGATTTCCATCCCACGTGCGTCAATATTATGGACAATGGATACTAACATCAACGTCAACTGGATTTTTAAATAAAAATGCCAGTGAGAATCTGTAGTTGGTGCTAAAAGCTTGACGTTCAAAAACACATTAATTTTTGCATATACATCATTAAATGATTACTTCATTTTCAGATAAAAAATGTTCATTAGAGAAGCTCATAATTTGTATTTGGTTTCGTGAATATATATATAGAATTGTGATAATATCTTACGTTAAACCGACAGTAAAAATCATGTGTTACTTATAACAACTAATAAAAAAAAACGATAAAGCATTTTATTTCCATATTTACATACATTCCGATTTTTGAAATTCTTAAAAATATCTTAATACGCCCAATTAAATAAATTATAATTTGGATACACAATAGCAAAGTAAACTTTCAAAAAGCAGAAAGTATATTTTACGCAAAGTAAACTTTCAAAATATCATTCAATTTTCCTTTTAGACCAATAAATAAAAAGTTTTTGCTCTAATGCAGCTTGCACTACAGATATAGTTAACCTTTATGACATAATCAAGGGCTGTACATCTGTTATTCATTAGAACTACCCACGGGGCAGATGAAGCTTAAAGATATAATACAGTCGCGAGTAACACTACCACGGAAAGCTCTACTACCTTATTAGACCAGGACCTACGGTTTAGAGTGAATTCGGAACTATTACAAACCACCCATGGCACGGCCAGGACTCTAATGCCCTACCTGTGGTACCGAGCGCCATTCGGCCATCAGGTCCTAGATTAGAATTTATTAAAATAATAAGAACAAAATAACTTTGAGAAAAATAGCATAGTATTTAAAAGTAAGGAAATGTATTTCAAATTCATTTACACAAATTACAGAATAACTCCAATAACCGACAGTAAAACATTCCTATGCCCTGATAAACAATAGTAATAGCCCACAACAATGGCAGCCAACCACTCATTCAGTATATCTCAGTTCTCATTCTCATTTCATTGTTCCTCCCTAACACTTTAAGCCATAGATTCGATGCTCGTCAATTTTACTTTAATTTAAGGATGTTTAGTTTCCCTTTATTTTTCTTATTACTAAATTAGTACCTCTTATTTCCTAATTAAACGGATTAAAAGTTTGAATTGGCTCTCAAAAGTAGACTTATGCGAGGCGATTAATTCGATTTTCCTAGATTCCTTTTAATGCACATGTTTGTTTCCTTACACTATTGTGCAAATGGAGATTTCCATCCCCGTACATCAATATTTTGTACAACTTCAACGTCAACTGGATTTTTAAATAAAAATGCCGGTTTGAATCCATTGAAGTAGAATATGTTAGAATTAGTTCAATCGAACAGAAAATCAGTTAGCTTTGTTGATACTGTCTCGCTTCATCAAATCGTGAGGCTATTTGTTTATACATCAATATCAATCACATTATGAAAAAATGTTCATTACTTAAATAAATGAAAATTGTTTTGAATAACTAATTACAGTGCCCAATTTTTAAATACTAAATAAATAGCGCTCAGAGTGAAATAACGCTCCTTTCTCGTTTACTCCTGTATCTTAAAGTGAATCAATTAATTTGTTTTAGGGATAGGAGAAAAGTGCTGAAGCTTTGTTTTCGAACTGATTAAACACACTGGAGTTTCTGCACGTGGAGCCCTCTCATTAAACAAGGAATTTTTGCAGTTGAAGCACACTGTTATTATTAGAACATAAAAATTTAGTTGATTAATTCTTTTGGTCGAGCTAAACACATAAAAATATCGCTAAAAATGTACTATTTCTAATTTTAAATGAAAGTACTATTTAAATTATTAAAAGTATTATTTAAATAGAAAGTACCCAGAGTGTCAAACTTAAATTTTATCTTTATTTATTTTTTTTTTTTGAAATATTCTTTGTTTAAAAATAGTGTCAGTTTTTCTTTGTTTATTTCTGCCTATTAATTCATTGTGTACATGCAGATTTAGGCAGTAATGGTCAGTATCTAGAACTCTGGCGTTCGGTCTCAGTTTCGGGTTCGAGTCCTGGTGGAGGGATGGTGGTTTGTAGGGGTTCGGAATCAGTTTTAAATCTTTGTTTCCGGTCAAATAGGATCGTACTGAGTTGTCTTGAGGTTTAGTCAATTTTCAGCCTTCGTGATTCCTTGCTAAAGTGAAGTTTCGCATTAACCTTGGTCACGAACCAGACGTGTTACGGGGTCTTCTGGACCTGGTGTAGGTTTTCTGCACCAGGGGGTTAGTAACAACAACAACGACAGTTATAAACTAAACTTTCAAAATATAAACAATTTTCTTTTTGGCCTCGTGAATAAAAAGTCACTAATTATTAAAATAATAAGTGCAAAATGTTTGTGCGAAAAATTGCGTGTTATTAATTTCTTTAAAAGTTGGGAAATCTATTCCAAATTCACTGATTCAAACCAGAGAACAATTCCTTTAAAGAGTAGTAAAACATCTCTATCTCCTGATAAACAACAGTAATTGCAGATAACAATGGCAATCCCCATTCATTCAGTACTCTTAATTCTCATTCTCATTTCATTGTTTCCCCTTAACACCTTAAGCCATGTAAAACTCCCGGATATCAGTTTCTCATCTATTATAATTTAAATTAAGGATGTTTAGTTTCTCTTTGTTTCCCATTACTAACTTAGTACCCATCAAAAGGATTTAAAGTTTGAATTGGCTCTCAAAAGTAGATTTATGTGACGATATTAATTTGATTTCGTCGGATTCTTTTTATGCACATAATTTGCTTATTTATACCATTATGCAAATGAAGATTTCCATCCCGCTTACGTCAATATTTTGTACAGTATCAACGTTAACTAGATTTTTAAATAAGAATGTCAGTGAAAATCTATTGAAGTAGAATATGTTAGAATTAGTTCAGTCGGACAGAAAATCAGGGGATATGTTGATATTGTCTCGCATCATGAAAACGTGAGGCTATTTGTTTATATAAATATCAATCACATTATGAAAAAAAAAAAACTCATTCGTTAAATAAATAAAAATTTTTACAACAACTAATTTCTAAATGCTAAATAAATAGCTCTTAGAGTGAATGGCTAAATAAATAGCGTTTAGGGGCGAAATAACGATCGTTTTCTCCTGTATCGTAAAAGTGAATCAATTAACTTGTTTTAGGGATAGGAGAAAAGTGCCGAAGCTTTGTTTTCGAACTGATTAAACACTTCGGAGCTTCTGCACGAGGAGCTCTCTCATTAAACAAGGAATTTTGCAGTTCAAGCACACTGCTGAGCACTGAGTTGCGTACTAACACACTAACATTAAGTTGATCAGTTCTTTTGACACATAAACATATAAAAAAATCAATAAAAATGTATTATTTTCAATTTTACATATGAATAAAAAAATCCAGACTGTTAAATTTAAATTCTATATGAAACATTTTTAATAATCTTTGTTAAAAAAAATTTTATTTGAAAAAAAACCTTTTCTTTGTTTATTTCTACCTACTAATTCATTGTGTTGATGCATGTTTGGGGCTGAGGACCTGATGACCGAGTGGCTCAGCTCTCTGGCGCTCGGTACCACAGATCTCGGGTTCAGAGTCCCGGCGGTGCATGGATGTCTGTAGTGGTTCGGAATCCACTTTAAACCGTAGGTCCCGGTCTAACAAATCGTAGAGTGTTGCGGTGGTATTGTTACTCCGCGTCCCTAGTTTATCATCAAGCTACACGCACCTCCTGGATCGTGCCAAGTGAATAACGTTGGTGCAGCTCTGGCCTTAAGGCATAAAAGACAACTGCAAAAGGGTTTGCCAGCTGCGTTAGAAAAAAAAAAAATGTTTGGGGCTGAATGTCTAGTGTTCGGTGCCACAGGATTCGGGTTCGAGTCCCGGTGATAGTATGGATGTTTATAGTGGCTTGAAATATACTTTAAACAGTAGGTCGTGGTTTAATAGGATCATAGAACGTTGCTTGAGGTTTATAGTCAGTCGTCAACCCTCGTGGTTTCTCTCTAAAATTTAAGCGGTATATTACCCATAGCCACGGGCCAGTCATCTGTAACGGGGTTTATTGGATCAGGTGTAGACTTTACTGCACGAGGGGGGATTAGTAACAACAACAGTTACAAACTAAACTTTCAAAATGTAAACAATTATCATTTTGGCCTCATGAATAAAAAGCCAATATCTATTAAAAATACTAATTGCAAAATAAATTTACGTAGCATGGTATTAACTTCTTTAAATGTTGTGAAATCTATTTCAAATTCACTCTCAAAACCCAGAGAATAATTCCTGTAAACGACAGTAAATCATTCCTATCCCCTGACATAAAATAGTAATTGCTGACAACAATGAAAATCATTCCACTTATTCAGCACTCTCAGTTATCATTCTCATTTCATCGTTCCTCCCTAGCACTTTAAGCCATAGATTTGTAAAACTTCAGGGTATCAGTTGCTCCTCTATTTTAATTTAAATTAAGTATATTGAGTTTCCTTTATATTCCTCATTACTAAATTAGTATCTCATCAAACGGATTAAAAGTTTAAATTGGCTCTCAACAGTAGATTTATATGATGCGATTAATTCGATTTTCTCAGATTCTTTTTTAATGTATGTTTGTTCCCTTGCATTATTGTGCAGCTGGACATTTGTACCCCACGTAAGTCAATATTTTGTAAAACGTGAACGTCAACTGGGGTTTTCAATAAAAATGCCAGTTTGAATCCATTGAAGTGTAATATGTTAGAATTAATTCAATCGAACAGAAAATCAGTGCGCTTTGTTGATACTATCTTGCGTCAACAAAACGTGAGGCTATTTGTTTATATATCAATATCAATCACATTATGAAAAAAGGCTCATTCCTTAAATAAATAAAAATTGTTTTGAATAACTAATTACAGTGCCCAATTTTTAAATACTAAATAAATAGCGCTCAGAGGAAATAACGCTCGTTTCTCGTTCACTCCTGTATCGCAAACTGCATCAATTAATTTGTTTTAGGGATAAGAGAAAAGTGCCGAAGCTTTGTTTTCGAACTGATTAAACACATTGGATTTTTCTGCATGAGGAGCTCTCCCATTAAACAAAGTATTTTGCAGTTGAAGCACACTGCTATTATTAGAACACTATGATACAATAGGAAGATTAATTCTTTTTGTCGAGATAAACACATGAAAAAAAGAGTCACTAAAAATGCACTATTTCCAATTTTATATATAATTAAAATGCACCCAGAATAATAAACTTAAATTTTATATTTAACATTTTTTAATATCCTTTGTTTAAAAAATTGTGGACCTACAATAAAAATTATATGTTGATTATTACAAATCATGAAAAAAAAAACAATAAAGCATTTTCTCCATATTAACATACAGAGATTTATATTCTAGACTGAGATTTTTGCAATTCTTAAAAGTATCTTAATACACAAAATTAAATAAATTTTAATTTGGATGCACAACAACTACAAAGTAAACTTTCAAAATATAATTCAATTTTTCTTTTTAGTCCCATGAATAAAATGCCACTAATTATTTAAATGATAAGAACAAAATAAATTTATGTGAAAAATTTTATTTAAATTTGGGAAAACTATTTCAAATTCACTCACACAAATTAGTATTTAAATTTAGGATTCCAAACCCGTATGGATTCATGGATGTGATGGTGTGATGGAGAACACGTAGGTAGAAACCTAACTTGGCTCCTTGATGCTTTACAATCACATGAAACCGGCATCTAATGCTTAAAGTGGATTCGAACCACTACGAACATCCATGGTACTGTCGGGAGGCAGACACGAAACCTATGGCACCGAGGGCCAAAACGCTAGATTCTCGGTCCTTCACACCCCCAGTTTAGAGAATAATTCCGGTAAATGGTAGCAAATCATCCCTATACCCTAATAAACAAGAGTAATAGCCCACAACAATGGCAAACCCGTTCATTCAAGACTCCCAATTCTCACTCTCATTTCATTGTTCCTCCTTAACACTTTTAAGCCATAGATTCGTAAAAATTCCGGGTATCAGTTGCTCATCTATTTTAATTTAAATCAAGGATGTTGAGTTTCTCTTTATTTTCTTCATTACTGAACTAGTACCTCAACAAACGGATTAAAAAGTTTGTAATGGCTCACAAAAGTAGATTTAAGTGAAGCAATTAATTCGATTTTTGCCGGATTCCTTTTAATGCACATGTTTGTTTCCTTACACTATTGTGCAAATGGAGATTTCTACCCCACGTACGTGTACAACGTCAACGTCAACTGGATTTTAAATAAAAATGCCAGTTTGAATCTATTGAAGTAGAATATGTTAGAATTATTTCAATCGAACAGAAAATCAGTTAGCTTTGTTGATACAGTCGCGCGTCATCATAACGTGAGGCTATTTGTTTATGTATCAATATAAATCACATCATGAAAAAATGTTCATTCCTTAAATAAATAAAAATTGTTTTGAATAACTAATTACAGTGCTTCATTTTTAAATACTAAATAAATAGCGCTCAGAGTGAAATAACGCTCTCTCGTTTACTCCTGTATCGTAAACTGAAACAATTAATTTGTTTTAGGGATAGGAGAGAAGTGCCGAAGCTTTGTTTTCGAACTGATTAAACTCATAGGAGCTTCTGCACGAGGAGCTCTCTCATTAAACAAAGATTTCTGCAGTTGGAGCACACTGCTGTTATTAGAACACTAGGATACGATAAGTTGATTAGTTCTTTTGGTAGAGATAAACTCATAAAAAAAATCACAAAAAATGTACTATTTCCAATTTTATGCATAAATAAAAAGTTCCCAGTCTGGCAAACTTAAAACATTATATTTTTATTTACATTTTTTTTAATATTCTTTGTTTAAAAAATTGCGACAGTTTTTCTTTGTTCATTTCTACTTACTAATTCATTGTGTACATGCATATTTGGGTCTGAATGGCCGTCTAGCCCTTGGTGCAATAGGTTTCGGGTTCGTGACCCTGCAATGACATGGATATTTGTAGTTGTTCAGAATCCCCTTTACACCGTAGGTCAGGGTCTAATAGAATCGTAGAACGTTTCTTGAGTTTTAGTCAGTCTTCAGTCCTCGTGGTTCCTCGTTAAAAGTGAAGCTGCATATTACACTTTGGGGAGGAGGACCTGTCGCGTGCCAGTTTCCATCCCAATTACGTCAACACTATGAACAATGGATACCAACATCAAAGTCAACCGGATTTTTAAATAAAAATGTTACTTAATCTACAGTTGATGCTGAAAAAGGATGTTAAAAAACACATTAATTTGATGCATATACATCATTAATTGATTACATCATTTTCAGTTAAAAAGTGTTCATTAGAGAAGCTCATAATTTTTATTTGGTTTCAGGAATAAACATACAGAATTGTGTAATATCCCGCATGAAACAGACAGTAAAAAATATATATTGCTTATTACTAATCATGAAAAAGCAGTAAAACATTTTTATCCATATTTACATACACAAATTTACAGTCTAGACTGAGAGTTTTGCAACTCTTAAAAGTATCTTGATGCGCAAAATTAAATAAATTATAATTTGGATACACAATAGCTACAAAGAAAACTATAAAAATATAATTCAATTTTTCTTTTTAGCCCCATAATTAAAAAGTTATTAATTATTTTTGTTGTTCTAATGCAGCTGGCAATACAGAGACAGTTAATCTTTATGCCATAAGCAAGGGGCTGCATCGCTGTTACTCATTTACCACTACCCCGGGGAAGGTGTAGCTTGTAGATATACTACAAACACTATAATTAGTAAACTAGGACCTGATGGCCATTCGGTCATCTGGATAATAATTCATGAAGAACTGTTATCAATAGACTATGGCGGTATAAACAGGGTGTTAAAAAGAACTTCAAAAACATTACTACAGAAGAAGTTATGATTTTCTTAAATTTGTGTGAAAGTTGTCAAAGATACCAAAGCAAGGACTTGTTGTTAAGTCAATGATCAATCAAGAGATGAACTCAAGCTGTCAAGAAGACCTTATTGACATGAAGTCACCACCAGGTAATGCCTTTTATATTTATATTGGTCTATAAAGACAACTTCGGCCCTGAATGGCCGGGTGTCTAGTGCTCTGGCGCTCAGTACCACAGATTTCCGATTCGAATCCCACTGGTGCTATGGATGTTTGTAGTGTTTCGAATATACTTTAAACCGTAGGTTCCAATCTCATATGATCGTAGAGAGTTGTTTAGAGCCCAATCAGACTTCTCTCACCCACATCATTCCCAAACTGTATTGGGGCAATTCAGCTCTAGGCACAGTAATGTGGTGTGGTATAGTGTAGTGGTAGTATTAAGACCATTTGACGAAGTTTGTACAGTTTCGTACTCTAAAAAAGCAAATTCGAAGAAGAGGTTGCATATAATAAAATATTTTTACTATATTTTAAGTCCTCAGTATACTGTAAAGTGACAATGGTCGTGAGGTCAATAGCTGAATCGTAGAAAAAATTTATGTACAAGCTTATGACGGATCTGAAAATTCTATACAGAAAACCAAGGCAGAGCCAGACTCAAGGTTCGGGCGAGTACATCTTTTCAATACACAAATTGTATTTCAAAATAATAAGATTTAAATCTCAATATGCAAACTAAAATATACACTAATAATTTTCTTTCTAATTGGCATTTAATTAATCATAATCATATTCTTTTTTTGAAGCACAATTGCTAGGGAAAACAAGATTAAATCTAATTTAAATTGATTAACATGGAACATTAGCTAAATCCATTAATAAATGTTGATGTTAATGATGTTTGTTATTGAATGAAAGAAGAAGATATCAGTATCGATCTGAATAAATTAGGTAATACTTAAAAAAGCATCAAATTTAATCCAAATATAAAATCAGTAAACAAATATGTAAAATGCCTTTACCGATGGAAAATGCATTTCAAAAATATGCAAACACGCAACCCGTAAAGGTGTCATTTAGAAATAAAAAATGCCGTTTCTTATATTCCGAATATTTAAATAATCCTTTTGGCGTGACGTCATATCATTCATACAGGGTTAAAAAATGTTTCAAAAATCTAAAAAATAATAAAAACAGGACACATAAATAGTAATGTATAAAAAATTACATTTTAAAAGGGCCTACAAAAAGTATGACTTAATAAAAAATATAATATTTATCGATAAAAATATAGACGTAATACTACTTAAAAATGTTCTAAGCAGTTTGCTTAAGTGCTTTTTAAAAATGCCATTTGATATCATTTACATAAGATATTGATACGCACAAATATAAAGTAATGTTTACAAAAGCAATTCTATAATTTTGAATATATTCAACATTCATATTGCTCTGCTTGATCTGAAGAGTTCGCATTTCAATAGGCTTTAAGAAATTTGCAATTGGATTTTTGATTCAAGAAGGGTTTCTTCAGGTTTGATCAATGAAAATTGCAGATTTACATATTAACATTTTTCTAGATAAGATTCTGACAGATATTTGTTATATATCTTGCTTTTTTAAAAAGAATTTACGAATTTTGAAATTTTTTTTTTTTTTTATAAATGGGCACAAATTATATTGGTTAATTCTAATAAATTGAAATCTATTATTTTCAAAACCAAATTGTAATAAAAACAAAAATAATGAAATAAACGAATGAATCTAAATATAACAAATTTATTATATAAGCAAAAAAATATTTGCACTCATAAGCTATTTATGTACTTTAATGTTTTCAATTTTGCCATTGTAGAAATTTCGCGTAAGAGAATTTTTTTTACTTTCGAGTTGTTTGTTTACAAAATTGAATTCTCATAATTAAATTAATATTAAAATAAAGTGCATCGTTTTTATATAATATGTTAAATATTTTTATCACAGAATGCTTTCAATTTCTAATTTTTATGATTTATTTGAATTTTCATCTCAATTTTTAAAAATAATGTATAATAATATTTACTGAAACTGTGTAGTCTCATATCTCATGTGCTTTGTGTTTCAAAAAAAAATTTTTTTAGTTTTACATTAAATAAAATGAAAGTATGTAGCAACTGAATTCAATTAATATAAAACTGCCAAATAATTAACTGAAATTAATGGTTACTGCGGAATCAGAATAAGAACAGTTTGTTGTTCATATATTTTTTTTAAAAAATGTCCTCAAAATTCCTTATGTTGCGCGAAAATCATCCAGTTTTTAAAAACATCATATTGTTAAAAGAATTATGTTTAAACATTATATTGGTTTTAGAGATGTTTTATGGTTAGAGAGGTTTTTTTGTAGTTTTTTAATTATTATTATTATTTTTTTTTTGATTTTTAAAAAGTTAAATTTTTTTTTTGTTGTATGCAAATAGTTAATTTTTTTTGTAATAGTTAGTTAGTTTTTTATTTTGTTAGTTTAGTTAGTTTTTTTGTTTTTTTTGTAATTTTTAAGTAGTTAAATTTTATGACTTGTTGTTTAAAACAGAATAATCTCTATTCTTGCTTTTAGAATTATAATAGTCTAATTCTATTGCGTTGTGACTAATCCTCAATGTTCTGCAGTGC